>JAEIFU010000598.1:0-115070 GCA_018904235.1 Lordiphosa stackelbergi
GTATGTTCTAAACCCTCTTGATTGCAAAACATTTCGGCCATTTCGGTTTTAGTTATATGAAGCTAAGTATTATTGCTGTTCAATACAAGACAAATTTTGGACAGCTTTAAAAAATACATAATCCGCCTTAGACGTTTTTACAGCTCTTCCCGCTAACATTAAATCAAACCCAAGTAAGCATAACTAAGCTGATGTATCATGGCATTTCTCCGAAAAGTAATCTAAAGCAACGGTGGAAAAAATGACTAACGAAAAGTTTCCAACCTTGCGAGTATAATTATACAAAGTGTGTAAATAAACATAATAACAAACGCTCAAAAGACGATGCTTAACGAACAGCAAGAATCACTCAAAACGCCCCAGCTGATCTTGCGATGCCTCACTTAGGTTTTTACCTCATCGGTGCTTTCGTCTAGGTTGATTTTCACACACAACGCAAAAAAGTTTCTCATTTTTCGTGAAAGCCATTTTTTGTAATTTGTCTAATGTGAAACCCAAGGTGAAGGTCGCTATCCAAGTTTAGACACACAAATAAAGCCCCAAAATAAAAAGGGAGACGAAGTCACTTACTTCATTGCAACGAGTCAAATGTTGAACTTTTCAATAGCGCTTTTCACTATTTTTGTATACAAGATAGCTTGCTCTTTTAGTGTTTATTCTCCAATGCTTTTGGCTGTGTGTTTGGTTTTATTATCGCTCAGCTCAATGGATAACTGCAAGATACTTGTTACTTTAGCGGCTTTGAAATGCAAACTGAAAGCGAAAAAATAAAGCGGCGGCACTGAACAAACATCCAATGCGCGTAGAGAGAGAGAGAGAGAGATTAAGAGTGCTGCGGAATAAATGGAAATGAAATGCGAGCGGGCGGTCGGCGAGGGCAAAACTAGTTACTAGCAAACATTTACGGTCATGTGGAGCAGGCACTGTCAGTTGACTGACGCACCGCCACACAATCAACCCACCTGTTTCGCCTTCTATGGTAGCACAGCAATGGAAACATTCTATTTCAATTAAAATGCTTTTAGAAGTTGCGGGCATGCACATCACCGGGCCAATTTCGTAGAGCCCTGCACGAGTCTACTCGTAGTGCCCTTCGAATCCCATTTCAAAAAAACAGTTCGAATACATCAGCTCAGGAAATGTTTCCGAATCGAATAGTTCAGTTCATAATGATCTATTTGACTCGTTCAAAATAAAACAGCTCAACGGTTCGAGCTCCAAACGATTCAATCTACGAAATGTTTCCTCAGAAATGCTTGACGTAGAACCCTACGCACGGTTCGAAATTGCTCGCAAACGAGCCAGGCGCTCAGTCTTTTCGCTCTGTTCGTGAGCCGGGAGCCAGCAGCTGGCCCTCGGCTGACGACTTATTAGTGCGCGAAAAAATTTCCAGAGAGGATCAAAATTTTAATAATAAAAAACGTTAATGCCAATCAAGAGGAAAATTAGGACAGGATTAATGCATAAGCGCAATTTGCATCTAAGGGGTCTCCATGGTAATAAAACCGCTAAGAGCTTAAGAAACAGGTTTTTAAGGCTACAAATGACCAAGCATAATTTCATAACCATGATTATGTACTGAACCGCGAGAAATACCATGGATGACCAAGAGTACAAAATATAGTCAAGTTCATAAAGAATGTTTC
This sequence comes from Lordiphosa stackelbergi, assembly GCA_018904235.1. Lineage (NCBI taxonomy): Eukaryota > Metazoa > Arthropoda > Insecta > Diptera > Drosophilidae > Lordiphosa > Lordiphosa stackelbergi. Next base: position 1,647 of record JAEIFU010000598.1, read on the forward strand.
AAACCACTTTCCGCGATTGACAAATCATCAAATCGCAGAAAAATACCATTGCGGATCAAAACAAGTAATAATGTCAAGCAAACTTTTCTCCCAGTCAAGTGGAGAACCATCAATGCAGAGCCGCAATTCGTTGATGAGTGATCTCCCTGGTAATAAGACCGCTAAATACTTAAGAAACTACTTTTCATCACCATAAATGACCACACATAACTACAAAGCCATAATTTTATAAAATTTATTACAATTTATTTGTGTGTTACAAAAAATTGTGTTAGGGGTTAATTTTTTTTAAATATTACAGTTTAAATTATTTTTTAATATTAGAGTTTATAAACATTATTTGTTTAATCATTTCGTTGTTCTTCGCAATAGCACTTCGCTTTTCTGAAATAAGGTTGCCTGCCTTGGAAAAAGCTCTTTCCGAAGAGGCACTGCTTGCCGGAGTGCCCAGTATTTGCGAGCTTGCCCTAAATAGGATTGGAAATTGCATGTTGTTTGATTCCCACCATTTTAACGGATCAAATTCATCGCTGTAGCTGGTTATCGTATTCAAGTATGACTGCATTTCCCTTTTAATTTTTTCGGCATCGGATTCTTCGGAGAAGCTCCTCACAAAATCTCGAAATTTTCCATTGGTTGTTCCTTGTGTATTTGATTGTAAGTTGTTTTCTTGTCGCGATAAAATTTTGCTCATCATACTTTTGCAGTCTTCAATTGTGTTTGTCTTTTCAATGTCTGTAAATTGAAGGAGTTCATTTGTAGGAGGAAATAAAAGTAATGCCATTTTGTGATATTTTGTGATGTTAGGTGTGATTATGGAATCTATGAAATTTAACAGGGAAGTTTTATTTGCACCGCGATCAGTGACTATGATAACATCATCGCCATTTATGTTGCACTCAAATTCCATTAGGCAATTTGCCACAATTCCTCTTAAGTTTTCCGCTGTAAAAATAGTTAAGTTAATATTTTGAGATGAAAAATATTAAAACTGTATACCTGTTGATCGTTGACCGTCCATTGATTCTACTGATAGAAGGCGACTGATCATTTGTCCTTTGCGAACGTAGTGAATTGTTATGACGCACTTATAAACATCGTCAGTCCAAGCATAGGTTGTGATGCTGTATCCGAAATTGCCGCGCCTGTGGTCCGTAATTTCATTTTTTACCCTCTGATAATGTTCAGCATATAAATGTCTAACATTTCTAGATAATGTTGTTGGATGCGGTAAAATTGAGTTCGCCTTTAAGTTTGGTCCAAGTTTCGCTCCAAGTTGGATCATAGCGTCTGCAAATTTTTCAAGTCCTGTGTCGGTGATAAGCTGGAAAGGACGGCAGTTTTCTACAACCCATTCAGTTGCCAGCTTGCAAACTTCACTTTTATCATCTGCCCCGATTTGAACTGTTGCCGTCTCTGCTTCGTGGCTTTGGCTTGTGGTCTCTTTAAAACATTTGTGCCTGGTCAAATTCGAAGTAGTGTTGCCATTGAATTTGAATACACTATTGCACTTCCTACATGCGACGAGATTCTTAATTTCCTCCCCGTTATCATTTTTTATGATGCCAAAAAGTGACCAGACGTTGCTCCGTCCCCGCTTCTGGCTTATATTAAATTTGCCCGATATGAGCTCCAACTTAACCTCTTGCAGACTAAGATTTACTGCGCGTGAAGAGCTCTGTTTTTTATTGGTTATTAATTTTTGTTTTGCAAAATACTAAAATATTTAGCAACACTTACCGCTGTGTCCATTTCGTTCATTTCGCCACAAACAAATGATATGTTTTTTTAACTCGGAAGAAAGAGCACACACTTTTCTTAGAAATATTTAAAATTTATTGCTCTGGAATTTCTGACGTTGATCCCTATGTACGTTGAACGAGCTATGTAATCATTGCGTTCAACTCGTTTGCTCTAGTTGTTTTGTTAACATGAGCTGTTTGAACTGAACTGTTAAAAACGAATCGTACAAAATATTCCAAATGTCAAAGGCTTTTGAATCGATGAATCGTTGACTCACTTTAGAATAAAACATGAACTGACTTAAAACTCTACTCGTGCAGGGCTCTAACTCTTTCTACCTGTATCCAAAACGCAACTCCGTATTTCTTACCATTTGGTAGTAAGTAAGTTAGGCAGAGAGTTCTGCATATATGCATTTCCATTAAAAGGTCCACCTGGGCCACAAAAAATTAAAGAGTTTAAAAATACTATTTTGATCGAATTTTCATAATGAAACCATCAAATTAAACTAATGTAAGCTAATCTTACATTTACTGATAACCAAATCGGATATATTCGGCTTCACGGCCGTGCTAGCGCGATTTTACTTATTTCTTTTGACATTAAATTTGGTTAATTTTTTTTGAAAAAATAGACTATAGATTAAATGCACTTTCGCCATCTAAAGGAATGCTTCGCATTATAGCAGAAACCACATAAATGTGGTGATGGGAAAAATGTAACGTCCGACATGTCACGTATCAACAGATATAAATATTTTTTTACAAAAAATGAACTCAAGATTTTAAAAGCAAACAATATACATTTCAACGAACTATTCATTCATAAGATATTAAAACTATTTGGATTTAGTTATTGTGTTAGATTTTGCTAAACGTTGTCTTTATATAGCTGCTCCCCAAAACCACTTCTTTTTTTCTGCTTTTTTGTCACGTTCGAAATAGCTTCCAATTTTGCTCAATAATAAAGTTTTTTCTTTCTTTGAACGACTTTACACCGAATTTCACCTGTGAAGTACACCCTGAAATTTCTCAAACCCCCGTTAAACACTAATTAAAGTGCTTGCTAAGAGTTTACTTTTATCTATTATATTAAACAGTAAAAAACGAATTAAAAATTCGATATATTTTCACTTTTTTTCATTTTCAATGTGTACTACGGTCACGGTTCGACAGAATGGAATATACATTTAAGTTTAAGAATTTAAAGTAATCGATTGTGATTAGAAGACTGCGGATTTTAAGCACCTTTTTAAATGAAAACAGATTGAGGTGAACATTTGGATTTATACTAATTAAATAACCCACTTTACATTGACAACTGCATATTCCATATAGGCAAATTTAAAAAAAATGTAAAATTTATAAAAAATAAAAATTATTATACAAAATATATAGAGGGCCAATATAGACGGTTAAATAGGAGTTGAAGACAGAACGATCATAAAATTGCGGAATATTTTTCATAAAAGCTTTTTAAAGGTCCAACACCTCAAAATTACAAAAATTTCATTTGAGTATTTAAACGAGAAGGCCAAGCTAACTTTGCTTTGCCGAAGTTTTTATACCCTTGCAAATGTTTTAATACATCAGAGTTTAAGAACGACAGCATTAAAAGAAACAATTTTTCTAAATAAAACCCACTTTTCGACCGCAAGTTCCTATGACAGCTGTAAGACATAGTCATCCGATTTTGACCAAAACTTCCAAATCTGTATAAAAGCGTATAATATTAATAATTTCTGATGTGAAACACGTTAACATTAAAAACAAAAAAGTTTTTCTCATTAAAACCCACTTTTCGACCGATAGTTCCTATGGCAGCTATAAGATATAGTCATCCGATCCGGTCGGTTCCGACATATTAGCAGTGTGCAGTAAAAAGAAGACGTTGTGCAAAGTTTCAGCTCGATAGCTTTAAAACTGAGAGACTAGTTTGCGTAGAAACAGACAGACGGACAGACAGACGGACAGACGGACGGTCAAAGCTCAATCGACTCAGCTCGTCACCCTGATCAAGAATATATATAGTTTATAGGGTCGGAAATGAATATTTCAATGCGTTGCAAACTTCTGGGCAAAATTATAATACCCTTTGCAAGGGTATAAAAACCGCAGTCGTTGGCAAATAAAGGTGTACAGTGAACGTTATACAATTTTGGAAAATTTTTACATTTTTCATTTGACCTAAGATTATTATGAAGATTAAATAGACGTCAAGAATACACAGCTAAATACAGGAGGTAAAGGAACAAATTTTCAAAAAAATCGCCAAATATCAAAAATTCACATTTGAGTATAGACTATCGAACGCGTAAACCGGCAAGTTAAAAGTAGGAGTACATCAAATAGTCAAGAAAATCAAAGGACCTAAGATAATTATGAAGATTGGATAGATAGCAATTAAAGACGCGTATATAAGAGGAGTAGACCAAAAACCCCGAAATCTGTCAAACTTTCATTTGAGTATTTACGAAAGCGCAGTCGCTAATAAATAAGGAGCGTAGATTGAATAGTCCATTTATGTTTTGTGTGCAAAGTAGAACATGGAATCGATGAAAAATCAATACTAATTCTGACTCTGGAACATTTAAAAGAAATAGAACCAAAAAATCTTTTTGGAGTGCGAGTTCAATTTGAGCACAAAAAAAGTTAAGGAATGAGATGGTGAGTACTGAGAAAAGTTATTTAATAACTCATTTTTGTGTGTTTTTGCAGAGTACTGGAATAACAAAAGATACAGCCCAAACTGAAAAAGGAAGTGAAAAACATTCCGAAGCATTCACGTGCGAGCCAAGCGCTTTAGGCGTATTACAGTTGTCTTCTTTATTTAAAGAAATTCAAACTTATTATCGCGTTCACAAATCTCTGGAACAAAAACACTGCAGATTAATTTGTCAAATATTCTATGATTTATTGTATAAAAGCGCCATTGACTTGCAACTGCATAACCGAACACATTGTTCGATCTGCTCTCAAATCGAAAATTGAGAAGCTGTATCGAAATAAGGATCCCTTACAACCTATTATATGCAGTGTTGGGTAATATAGACACAATCGATACCTCTATTGTATCCGCGATCAATGATTTCAAAATGAAACGGGACAGTAACGAATCATTATCATTTTTTCTAAATTTATTATTCACCGACATTTCCAAATTAAAAACTTCCAAAAGATAACACATACTATCTTAAACCTAAACTATTTTAAGACCTGAATATAAAGGTAAATAATAATTGTATAGGTATATATAAAAAAAGAATAAACTCAATACCAGCTCATTGAAGTCGGGCGTAGACTGCTGCAGATTGAATTGGTATTCATGAAATAGCGTCATACATTCAACCAGCCTCCTTTGAGGTGTTGTGCGTGACTTGTTTTTGATAAATTATGGGCAAAATCATAACTTAATGACCTAGAGCCCGCTAAAAAGCTCTACGATTTAAAATCAAAAGGTGACTAAAACAATCACTTTGGAAACCTGGTCACACTGAATAAGAGGCAGATGAGGGAAGAAGGAAAAGTGTCAGAGTCGTCGGCAGAAGTTTAAGCGAACAATTACTAAGTTTAAAAGCAAAGTGCTAACGTTCAATATAATGTTAAAGAATACAATTAACCACCAAAGTTTTAATTTATAAGCTTACTATCAATAAAATACGCTGAAAAAAAATATACCTAATACTTCAAATTTGGGAAATATAAACACACTACCACACTATTATAAATGGTTATATTATACTCTTCAAATAAATCAAGAGAAAGCATACACAGAGGGAAAAAACCTGTTCAGAAAATAAGTTGCCTTCAACTTAAAATAAGAACAAGATCTCAAAATTCTTGAGAACAAATGTTCCCAATGTTCTTGGAATGAGTAAAGTTGTTCTCAATCTGATAATATTTGCTTTAAACAACAACAAAACCGGGTTTCAACAGAGAGATATAAAAAAATTAAAATTTGCTCCTCTTTTTGATCTCTCTCTCTTCTCAGCTCAAAGTTGTGTTTTTCTGAAAACTTAAATGAAACGAGTCGGGTGGAGTGGGTCGTTGAAGCGATGTTTTCTGATTCCTATGGAATAAATGGGGCAGCAAGCGCGCATATCCAGGAGTCCTGCCCTGCCCTTCAGTTCCAATCAAAAGAGGTATGTCCCCGTTACATTTTTCACCCAAATGTGAGGAATCCGCCCACACCTGGTCCTCCTTGAAGTGCAATCAAATTTTTTTCCAGGATTTCAGGTGGGTTTAAAATGTTCTTGAAAACGGAACAATATCCACTCAAAACATGTTCTCAAAAGTGGAACAATATCACTCTTCTTGAGTTTTTGCGTTCTCAAAAATTGTTCTTAAAGTGAGAACATTGTACTACAAATGAGAAAACCCGTTCACGCATAATTTTTGGTAACGATTGTGCTCTTTTTGAGTCCAATGATCTCGGTTGTTTTCCCTCTGTGTAGGTATTTTTTATCAGCACTGTCGCAGGATATAATATCTTCAAAGTTGAAGGAGTGTTTCTTCCAAATTTAATATTATTTAAAATTAAAACATCTAGAATTTAAGGTACATTTTGTATCATAATTTGTGAATATATACCTAAAAACTTATGTTTAAACAACATAAGGAAATAGTATAGCTTTAAATAATGATAATATATAGCTGAGTTTTCGGACCCAAAATGCCTTAAATTTTGGGTAATTTTTATCCTGATTTTAGCAAATATCATACCTATAGACGTGCGTATACGCACAAATATATTAATATATTAATGGACGCAAAGCTTGAATTTTATGCGAGTTTTAGAACTTAAAACGACTACCCTAAGGTAACTTTTTGCCAAAGTTTTTTTATACCTTGCAAATGTTTTAAAACATAAGTTTAAGAACGCCAGTATTAAAACAAACTATATTTTTAAATGGACAGCTATAAGAATAGTCATCCGATTTTGACAAAACTTCCAAATTTTTGTAAAAGCGTATAATTTAATAATTGCTGAAGTGACTGTTAACTTAACTACGCGACACGACATAAAAATAGAGGAAAGCTAACTTCGGCTCGACCGAAGTTTATATACCCTTGGAGCATGATATATTTCTACCAGTTTTTTATATGGCAGCTATACGATAAATTCATCCGATTTTGATCAAACTCTAAAATTGTGTTGAGACAGATAATACTTATAACTGAAACGTACAAAAACGCTACCATTAAAAACAAAATAGTTTTTCTCACTAAAACTATTTTTTCGACCGATCGTTCCTATGGCAGCTATATGCTATAGACATCCGATTTGGACAGGACTTAACAGAATTATGTGTTATCATATTATATTGATCAATAACGAGTTTGGGAGCGATAGCATTGAAAACAAAAAAGTTTTTCATACTAAAACTTTTTTCAGATCTATCTTTTGTATGGCAGCTATACTATATAGTTGCCCGATTTGCATAAAACTTGCTGAAATTATGTGAAAGCATAAAAACTTATAAATACGAGGGTTGGTAGGATAGCATTGAAAACAAAAAAGTTTTTCTCACTAAAACTACTTTTCCAACTGATCGTTCCTATGGCAGCTATATGCTATAGTCATCCGATCCGGCCGGTTCCGACAAATGTGCAGCGTATTTATACCAAAAGACTTCGTGCAAAGTTTGGTTAAGATAGCTTTAAAACTAGGGCGGAAAGTCCCGCGTCGTTCTAACTAGAAACAACGGACGACGACAGACGGACGACGACGGACAAAGCTCAATCGACTCAGCTCGTCACCTTGATCAAAATATATATAGTTTATAGGTCGGAAATGAATATTTCTATGCGTTGCAAACTTCTGGGCAAAATTATAATACCCTTTGCAAGGGTATAATGACTTAATTTTTGGGAAATTTACCTTAAAACTTAGAAAATAATTATCTCAATCTTAGAATATGACCTTTAAAATTAAGGCACTTTTTACCTAAATTTTAGGGCATAGATTGCAATAAGTTACTATACTTGGTTATCAAGTAATCTGTTTAAAAATTAAATCTCCAACATCAAAGTGACTGGGAAAAATAAGCCGACATCATCAGCCCAGTCCCAGGTCATGAGATTAACTGGTTGAATATAATTTTTAGTGTTGATAAACACTTCGTTATCTTTTAGAAAAAATAAAACAAAAATAGAAAAGATACTTTTAAGGTATATAGCACATTTAGCTTTTCTTTCAATCTTGGTAGCTGTGGTGTAGGGAGAAGCTATGAGACTGAAAGTCAAGCAAACAGACCTGGGTTCAAGTCACGGTAAGTCACGTACAAAAATGTTTTTTTTTTAGTGTTTATATGCTCTGTGCCGAAGGTACATAGAGTATAATAAGTTTGTGCAAAAGTATGTAACATGGAGAAGGAATAATTTCCAACCCGTCCGTCCGTCTGTTCGCCCTTATGAACAAACAGATGTCAGAGATGGTAAGAGAAAGAGGTTTGACATGTATGGGTCAAATGCTTCTTATACTTGCAAACAGATCAAGTTTATTTTCAATTTTTGCCACGCCCCCTCCCGCCCCCGCAATTTTGAAAAAACGTTATATCTCCCACAGTTTTGTAGATAGATGATAAGTACCTTCTAAAGATAGTTAGTCATTAGCAATATGCATCGATTTGCCGAAAAAATGATAAAGATCGGATAAGCGGTTCTCAAGTTATAAGCAAATAAGTGAATCACTCCCCCTCACCACCCTTCCATCCTTTCACAACCAACGCCGCACAATGTTAGAAAAGAGAGAGAGAGAGAGTGAAACAGAGAGAGGGTGAGAGAGAGAAACTTAGAGATGAGCGCAGCAGCAGCACTGCATTCGGCTCTTAGTCTAGGTACAGAGTATATTATAGCCGGGCTTGACCGACTTTCTTACTTGTTATACTCTGTACCGAAGGTACATAGAGTAAATTAAGTTTGTGCAAAAGTATGTAACAGGGTGAAGGAATCATTTCCGACCCTATAAAGTATATATATTCTTGATCAGCATCAACAGCCGAGTCGATATAGCCATGTCCGTCTGTCCGTCTGTCCGTCTGTCTGTCTGTCCGTCTGTCTGTCCGTCTGTCTGTCCGTCTGTCTGTCCGTCCGTATGAACAAACAGATCTCAGAGATGGTAAGAGATAGAGGTTTGATATGTATGAGACAAATGTTTCTTATACTTGCAGGCAGATCAAGTTTAATTTTGCCATTTTCCCGCCCCTCCCCCCCCAATTTTGAACCAAACGTCATATCTCACAGTTTTGTAGATAGATGATTTGTACCTTCTAGAGATAGTTAGTCATTAGGAATATGTATCGATTTCGCAAAGAAATTTCAAGTTATGAGCAAATAAGTAATCTGAATCACTCCCGGCCCACCCCCGCCACCCACCACCCACCCTTTCACATCACACCCCCCACAACCTATTTTTAGAGAGAGAGAAAGAAAAGAGAAAGAAAGGGGGAGGGGAGGGTATTATAGGGGGGCTGACCAACTTTCTTTATTTTTTTTTTTTTACTCGTAGAGTAAAAAGCGTATCTAAAGTCGTGCAAATGTATGTAACAGGGAGAAGGAATTTCCGACCCTATAAAGTATATATATTCTTGATCAGCATCAACAGCCGAGTCGATTTAGCCATGTCCGTCTGTCCGTCCATCTGTCTGTCTGTCCGTCCGTCGGTATGAACAAACAGATCTCAGAGATGGTAAGAGAAAGAGGTTTGACATGTATGGGTCAAATGCATCTTATACTTGCAAACAGATCAAGTTTATTTTCAAATTTTGCCACGCCCCCCTCCCGCCCCCGCAATTTTGAAAAAACGTTATATCTCCTACAGTTTTGTAGATAGATGATAAGTTCTTTCTAAAGATAGTTAGTCATTAGCAATATGCATCGATTTGCCGAAAAAATGATAAAGATCGGATAAGCGGTTCTCAAGTTATAAGCAAATAAGTGAATCACTCCCCCTCACCACCCTACCACCTTTCACAACCAACGCTGCACAATGTTAGAAAGAGAAGGATGAGTCACAGAGAGAGGGTGAGAGAGGAACTTAGAGATGAGCGCAGCAAAGCACTGCATTCGGCTCTTAGTCTAGGTACAGAGTATATTATAGCCGGGCTTGACCGACTTTCTTACTTGTTTTTTTATTGAACAATTGTCAAGTTATCATGATAAGCACACAAAAGTGTGTGCACTACAGTTAACGATTAAATTTAATTTTTAAACAAATAACTTGATAACCAATTTGACGTGAAAACCCTAAATATGTTTTTAAGATGACAGGGAGAAAATATGTATTACTTATTTAAGTGAAAATCGTTCTAGTCGGCAAATACTTTACCGTATTCATAGCAGTATAAATAATGGAGCAACTTAAGCATTGGCCAAAATCGTTTGTTTTTCTCGTTTTTTTGACTACTGAGCATAAGCATTTTCATCTTAAGCTGTACAACTAGAGGAACGGTAGGTTGATGGTTGATCAGATGAGAGATGTTTAATCTTGTTTTTAAGGTTATTGATTTCCCTACAGATTGCAAGCTTCTTAAAGAAAAGCATGTTTTGTTATTGTCATTCTTACTTAAATGGAATTCTGCAGCCTGGCTTCAAACTGATAAAAATGGTCCCGTTTAATCTAAGACGTATCAATAATATTTTGCGCCTTCAGATGTGATCTCCAAACATCGCTTGAAGTTGGAGCATTCTCTTTTTGTCATAATTTGAATAACATTTGGAATTTAGTCCGTCACAATGTCTACAGCAGTAGTTGCATTTATGACGGAAGGGAGAAAGCAATACCTTTACTGTCATAGTACAGCTCTTAGCAGAAAAAAACTATAAGCACTGGTCTTATTCTTCCTTCTAAATCTCTCGGGGATTACAATGAATGAGATTCCGGCTCGATTCCAATTTTCCAGCGGTTTAGTCATTTAACATACAAAATATTTTTTATCACAAACGTCCATATTGAATAAGTATAAATGTCAAAGCATTATACGTTTCTTTCTTGTGTTTTGTTTATATGTATGTGAGGACGTTCTAACGAAAGGTGCAGTGGCAGCACGTCAGGTATAGTTATGCGTCAGTCCTCAGCTCAGACCAACTGATTATTGATTTCCTTCTTCTTCTTTTTGCCGCATGGACATTTGTTATTGTCTTTTGCGTCAATATTTACATTTTGCAAATTGCTTCAATATTGATTGGCTTCAATTATAGATGCACTAGCACCATTTGTATCACCATTCACCTCGGAAGTATCCCTACGCCAATTAAGGTTTGTAACCAGAACGACAAGAAATTAAATTCGTCAAAATACTTCATCAAAATATAAACACTTTCAAACAGCTCGTGAAGATCAGAGCGTTACAATGAAGTTAAATCATTAAATTAAAACAAGGCAGTAAGTGTCCCCGAAAAAGCCTTGCACTCAAAAATTGTTTAGTTAGTACATGGAAAGACGAATTTGTTTTAATACTTAATAATTCAACAATATTACCCTTTGCCAGCGGAGCCCGTTTTTCCTGCGCATGTCGTTTAACAACATGCCGGTGCACGAAATGAAAGAGAACTAAATTTTTTGTGCTGTCAACTTAATTGAAGCCCTCAAACTTTGTCACATGGCGCTGACCAATTTGGGGTTAGTCATTGAAAAAAAGAGACAAAACAAACTGGAACTAGGCAACTGGGACCACAACATTTGGCACGGATGCGTTAGTGTCCCAATGCGTACACTCTGACTCACATAACTGTGTAATTGCAAGACCAGGGGAATTTTGCCTGTTGTCAATTATTCTTCAACAACCTTAACTCACTTTATTGACTTTCAAAGCATTATTTCAGCTCTGACTAACACTTCGAAACCGCCATCTAATTTTATTTTGTGTTAGGTCCTTTGCTAAGTGATCTCGCACGAAAACTAGAATGCCTTCAGTCGAGTGCTGTGTAGTCTAATACAATACCTTCTCTACATTCTGTAGTTTCTTTTTTCGCATGCGCTATCCAAATGACTTGAAAAGATTATCTTTAGAATAGGCATTAGACATTTTTCAAGGTCGAGAAATGGTGGGCGGTGGTAGGTTCAAGGCAAAACGTTATTTTTTGAGCAATCTTTATGAAATTTCGTTTGTAAGCTCTTATTTGAAAAGTCATCCACCTAGCTCGGAAAATGGGAAGTTAAAGCTTATTTTTAAAAAGCTGGTTGGGGCTTTTTACATTTAAACATCGAGTTCCTGATCAGGCATAGTAAAAACCCAGAAAGCCAGTGGTAAAACTGTCCAGTTATCTTTCAGCCGGTGTCAGCTTGATTAACAGCTAACCCACTCGTCCTCACCACCTTCCAAAGGGCTAAAAGGAAAATCGACGCGGCAGCTGACCAAGCTCTGTCGTCCACGGACGAAGCATTTGCTCGGCTGACTGAATGTCCGCCTGTGTGTGCCCTGCGCATTGACGTTGTCAACGCATCAACTGAACCTGAACTCAATCAGTGAATCACTTCACAAGTCGCTGATCAAAAGAAAAACAATCATACGCATTTGAAGTGACAGAAATGGGTAAAGGAGGAACAGAGAGGGGGAAGGATGCAGTATGAAGCAGAAACGGGGACCCTTTCGTCCCTGTGCCATGTTGACACACTCAAAACTCAACTGTGTGAATGTCTGGCATGTATTTTCTTTTTAATCAATTTATATGCAAATAAGTGAAATGCTTAACTGAATTTCCCTCCCTCACGATGTGCCCTTTTTTGCCAGTTTTGCTTGATTGAAAACGTTAAACGCATTGATTAACGAAACGAAACGAAACGAAGAAGAAATGAAAAACCAACTGAAGAACATTTAATTGAACTTGTTTTTATTAAATTCCCTTTGCCGGAGCAACTGATTGTAGCAACCACACAGCATCCATGGCCCCGGCTGACTGCCACCCCGTTCACTCCTGCGCTGCATGCGACTTGTGTCCTGACTGTGTCAAGTTCTCAAATATTTGCCTGGCCAACACTTGAGCAGCCGCTTGTCAACCACATTTAACTAATATGCCTTTCAGTCCGCACACACAGCGCCTAACCCAAGGATACCACTTTCCACCCACCAAATCCAATCCCTTCGAGCACCTTCATCACACCGGCGCCAGTTTTGACAGGCCCAGGCCCTGGAGAGATTCTGCCCTTTGTCTGAGCCGGCGCCTGTGTGCAAATTGATAAAATCAACTTGATAACTTCATTTCATTAAGTAAACATTAATCACATTAACTTTCTGAGGGTAGGCGCACACGAAAGTGCTACGAAAATTAACCCTAAAGACCGTTCCTCTGTCCGTATAATTTTAATAAGAAAATCTGCTTGTGCGTCTCACGCACTCAACCTTTTAACCACAAAGGCAAAAGTCTACCAAGAAAATGTCAACAGGCAAACACATGTCCATGTCCCGTTTGTATCTCTGTCTGTCTGTCTGTGTGTGTGTGTCTTCGTGTGAACCCTTGAGGTCAAGGCACATAAAAGTTATTACTTAATTTAAGTCGGGACCTACAGCACGACAGAGCTCCACACCAAAGAATTTATCATGATGTCAAATTTAATAAAATGTGAAATACATTTTAATACATTTTTGTTGCTTTACCGTTGTGGGCTTTTGTCCTAATTTTCAAAACGAGCATCTGCATATTTCAATTTCCAACAGATTTGCATAAATTTCAAGCACAGAGTTATTCATGAAAAGGGTTTTTTCCGACGTCCAGCCAAACGGGTATAACAATTCTCGTGAACAGGATGTGATGTTTTTTATATTCGGGCCTGTTCCGAATTCCGAAAACGAGTGGAATTGTAGCAAACCGAGTTTATTGCTGTTCCGAATTCCGCAAATCGACCAGAATTGTCGTTTTCAAAAGTTGTGCTGCAGAGTCAGCGGAATTAAAAGTAATTACTATTAAAAGCATTAAAATAAATCTCCAAAATTATAAACTGATCAATTTAATAATGTTGAACATTTTTAAAATCGTTGACCATCTTTACTTATAATGTTTACAGTTTAAGTGTATTTTATAATAATTTTTTATAAACATCAATAAAATATTGCGTTAAAGGAAAACCGAGCGGTCGTTTTCAAACCGAGCTGTTTTGAATTCCACTTTACTTTTTAGTTGATTTCAACAGTCAATCGATAGCTGCTAGGGTTACTTTATATAAATTAATGTATTCGGTCAGCACTTTTTCTATTTTATTTAGCTATATTAAACCATACTCTGGCTGCTGTCGATATACACAAACACGCGCGCGAGCAGCCAGGCAGCTGTTTATAAAACCGACTTCGAAACCGAGTTCGAAAGTAAAAACGTAACCAAATCGTTCGGAATCGGGAACAGCAAATACTAAAACGTTCGTTTTTACTTTTTGAAAACGTTCGGAACTCGGAACAGGCCTGATTATTTCTCAGCGAACAAGTCAGTTTCGGGTTTGATATATAATAAATAGAAAATCGGAAGCAAACCTTAACATTTGTAAGCAACATCCGAAAAGTCTGGGTCGAAACATTACTGATCTTCTTCACTAAGGCCCCTCGCACACAGAACGCGGAGTTACGAGTTTTACAAACAAAATGCTCCGCTCAGCTATGCTGTTGGTGTGCGGGCTCGCTATGTGCTCTGTGCGTTTGATTTTCCAAAGCGAGCATATCCGCTCCGCTGTCTGTGTGCGGGGGGCCTAAGCTGAAAACATTTAGAGCCGATCTTCTGTCACAAGAGCTTGTCAAAAATAATATTTTCTAGATTTTAGAAATACTGAACCAAGATAAAATACTTTTTTTCTTAATTGTAGAAAAATTACTTGTTTATAGACATTTTTTTCTTAAATTTAAAAAGTTAACCTGAAAATATGATTTTCTAGAAATTAATCTTAAATTTAGAAACTTATTTTTTTTTTCTTAAATTTAGATAATTTTTCTAGATATTTTCCTAAAATCTTCTAAATTTAGGCAGAATTGCCCTTGAATTAAGAAAACAAATGCATAGCACGATTTCTTAAAATAGGGCGAAAGCCATTAAAGTGAGTAAAACGCCCTTATTTTAAGAAAAACGGGTTTCTTAAATTTAGAAAAATTGGTTTAGAAATTCACCCTAAAATTTAGAAAGATTAATCTAGAAATTCGCCCGAAATTTAGAAAATAAAAAAGAGAGAAGTAAGAACAAGAGAGGAGACAAAAAAACGAACGCTTCTTCCTCATTGTTTTTGTAGTTTGACGAAGCCGTCTATGTGATGGCATTTGCTTACACACACTAATGTCCATTCGCAATGCCTGAAGATAGTAGATATATTTCACTGATGTAGTATTGAGCAAGTTTTTGTTTTGTCTTGACATGCGTTACACCATGTAGAAATCAATTAAAGGATTTTATAAAATAAAAACACCTCAAATAAAAAAACATTAAAAAAAGAACCATTTAATGAGAAAAAAGAATGTTCCTACGGGGATTAGATCCCAGTCCATGACATTTTCTAATGTCTTATCCACTCGACCAAGACCCTTGCTTCTTATTGAGTGGCAAATGTGAGTACGGCACACAAATTTATAGGTATGATTTTAACGCAAAGTATTGCTAAACAAAATTAAAAAAAAAAAAACATTAAAAACAAAAAAAAAAAAACTAAAGTCGCACCCGACTATAACCCTAATCTCTTTTAACAGTCTCCTCTCCCTACCTCGTATGCATTTTTTTGTGGTGGGGTTGGGTCTTTTTTGCTCATAAGGAACCGCTCATCCGATCTTTATCATTTCTTCGGCAAAGATACATTTTGCTAATTACTAACTATCTCTAGAAAGTACGAATCATCTACTACAAAACTGTGGGAGATATAACGTTTTTTCAAAATTGCGGGGGCGGGAGGGGCGTGGCAAAATTTGAAACAAACTTGATCTGCGTGCAGTAAAAGAAGCATTTGTCCCATACATGTCAAACCTCTATCTCTTACCATCTCTGAGATCGGTTTGTTCATACGACGACGACGGACGACGGACACACGGACGACGACGGACAGACGGACATGGCTAAATCGACTCGGCTGTTGATGCTGATCAAGAATATATATACTTTATAGGGTCGGAAATGATTCCTTCTCCCTGTTACATACTTTGCACAAACTTAATATACCCTATGTACCTTCGGTACAGAGTATAATGAGAAGAAAAAGTATGCTGCTACTGGGACTTGATTCCAGGCCTCCACGTTTGCTAAGCGAATGTCATGTCAACTTGACCAACTGTGTACATTATTAACTATGGTTATGTCGCTACGTTTTGCTCAAGGCTAATAGTCGAGTGGGCTAAGGCGTCGTCCGAGTGTTCAGTATTTGAGAGAGGTCCCGAGTTCAAGTCCCAGTAAAGTAAGTAGAAAAAATTGTTAATGCGCTTATTTCTAAATTAATTTATATATAGCTTAGAAAAATGGTTTTAGGTGTGTGGTGATGGGGAGCAATGGTACAAAGCCAAAAAACCATTTGGGGCGGGTGGATTAAAAACACAACCACACACACGGGTTGGTTGTGGTCGGTTCTACCCAACCTCCCCTAAAACTTTTTTAAGTCTTTACTTCAGCTGCTTCCACCTCATGCCCGCTCATAACCTTAATTTGTTTTTAATTAGTAGGTCAAGGTCAAGTTTGCCAAGCCCCTCCCTCACCAGCAATTTGGAATAGTCTTATATCTCCCACAGTTTTTAGAATTCGGCAGTAATTTATTAATCCTCCTGAAAAAAGTATGGTTGTGATCATAGTTTTGTGAATTCGTTGAGTATGTATAGGGAGTGGGGGTTGTGATCATGTGTTCATATCTTCGCCAAATATCAATATTTTTCGTTAATTTGGGGGTTGAGAGCCACCCATCTAAAAGTTCAAAATTCGTGTTTTTTAAGCCATTATTCTTTATTAAATGAAAAAATTAAAAATTTTTCTCATATTCTGAATTAAGAAATATCAATGAAGAGTGAAAATTGATTGGCGGCATCAGGCTTGTTTTCTTTTATATACGAGCACTTTTTGCTTGTGGCTATTCTTTTGTTTGCCTTTTTTAATGTTTACTTCTTTGGAAAGTTTTTCCTCTGTTCTATTGCGCGATATTCTCTTTGAAAGTCAAAACCGACTTTTTTCAAAGTGGCTCACAACCCCCCCATATCTCACTTATTTTGGTGACCAAAAAGAAATTGTTACAAAAAAAAAAAAAACATATTTCTATCAAAAAGGCAATTGACCAAAGATATTTCCCTCATACTTACATTTGCCATTACGAAAAAAATTTTGTACAATATTCACAAGTCAAAAATGAAAATAACAACTTTCTTTTTTGAAAAAAAGTCGAGTTCTGGGTCACAAACTTAAAGAAGGTGCAACGATAGGTTGCTTGCCAAAAGTTAGGTAATTAGAAGGGAGACACATGACATAAAACAAAAGTTTAAATATATTTTTTTGTCGTTTGCTGATCAAGCACTGCTTAATGAACTGGAGTTCAAATTCTGGTTCATCTGAATTGTATGCGATTTCAAAAGTCGTTCTTTCTGTTCCAGCTACGCAGGTAAGCGTGCAACGCTTAGTGTTCGGCGTTGAATATGTAATGAATCCGCTAAGAAGTTGAATGGACTCAACCACATTTAATGCAATTATGTCACTGCGAACAAATCACAAGAATGCTATATAGTGGACGTATAAAATTCGAAGTAAAATTCGAAAACTAGTAATACATAATATAATATTTATGAGCATATAATGTAATCATTCATGATATTCATGCCAAACCTCTATCTCTTACCATCTCTGAGATCCGTTTGTTCATACGGACGGACAGACGGACATAGCTATATCAACTCGGCTGTTGATGCTGATCAAGAATATATATTCTTTATAGGGTCGAAAATGATTCCTACTCCCTGTTACATACTTTTGCACAAACTTTTTATACTCTATGTACCTTCGATTTGCCAAAGAAATGATAAAGATCGGATGAGCGGTTCTCAAGTTCTCAAACCCGTTCTAAACCAACGCCGCACAATGTTACAGAGAGAAAGAGAGAGACAGATAGGGAGAGGGAGAGAGAGAAACTTAGAGATGAGCGCAGCGGCAGCATTGCATTCAGCTCCTACTCTAGGTACAGAGTATTTAATAGTCGGGTGTGACCGACTTTCTCACTGATTAGAAATGACAATTCTTTAATTTGTGCCCAATGTGAAATTTCTATAACTCAGAATTTTATTATCAGATATTAATAATACATATTACACTATGTCACAAAATATCACAAAATTTCAAAAGTTTTTGTATCCGGCACTTTTGGCAATTGATCCTAATGCAAAATTTCACGCTGAATTCAAATCTGCTCTCAAAATGTCAAAAGTAGAACGGTTCTTGAGATATCGCTAAATTTTCAATTTTAGTGTTTTGAAAAAATATAGGTCTACTAAAATGCCATTTTTTCTGGTTTTAGTCCATCGATATGTATAAAGTGGAACAAAAATAAAAGATAATAAAATTATTTCTTAAACAAACTACTGTTGTTTAAAATCCAATCATAAATGACTAAGTTATGGCACTTCAAAATTGGATTTTTGAAAAAATTTTGATAATTTTTTAATTTTTTGCTGCCTTTCATTAAGTTTTTTTCAATCTTCCCATAAAAATTGCTCAGGTCTCAGATATTGACAGGATTGGGTAATCTCTTACGAACATTTTTTGCCCTTGGTCATCAAAATCGGATGAAAAATAAACGCTATATTCACAATTAAGTAAACATATCTCTTTTTGAGAGTATTATGAATTGTTGTTTTGCATGCAAAAAACAGTGACTAACACAGTGACCAAAACAGTGACCAAACAGTGACCAATACAGTGACCAATACAGTGACTAAAACTGTGATTGTGGGTCCGCAAATCAAAAAGCTAATGAGCGACATAGAATTTTACGCGGCATTATCAGCAGACGAGGCAAAAGCATGGGAATCATTTTGCGCAGTAGTGTCTAGTTTTCTCGGAAACAAAAGAAGTGAGGACTACAAAGAAATTGTTGATGATTTATTGGAAAACTACAAAAAATTGGTATAATCTCAGTCTGTTTTTCATCGAGTTTTTATATTTACCAATTTTATTTCTTTTAATTTTTTAAAGGTGTAAATATGTCCTTAAAAATTCACTTTTTGCACTCCCATTTGGATTTTTTCCCGGACAACCTAGGCGACAAAAGCGACGAGCATGGCGAACGCTTCCATCAGCAAATGCAGCAGATGGAGTTTCGCTACCAAGGCAAGTGGGATCTGGCAATGATGGGAGACTATTGCTGGTTCTTGTTGCGAGAAACACACAGTCTGCACAAAAAACAAAAGCGGTCTACATCATTTGAGTATTTTATTCAACCTTGAACTGCAATAAAAACTCCTAATGCTCAACGTTTATTCTAATTTGGCTTGCTAAGTATGATTTTTATACTGAAAAAAACTAGCCAAAACTCGATATTTTGGTTACATATCAATGTCAGAAAGGAATTTTTTAAATGGCAGTACCTTAAATTGCTCTCTGATATGTCTTTGTTTTGTTAAGATACTCCTTTGTGACTTATTAAACAAAAAGCGCAGAGTTACGGATCGGAGAGCATGCAAAACAACAATTAATAATACTCTCAAGAAGAGGTATGTTTACTTAATTGTGAATATAGCGTTTATTTTTCATCCGATTTTGATGACAAAGGGCAAAAAATGTTCGTAAGAGATTATCCCAATCAGTCTGTCTGTTATACAAATTTTTTGCTTCAGCACAATTTTGACGATTTTGATCAAATTCGTATGAACATATCAAATAAAGTCTCCATCTATTGGTGAAATGAAATAAAATAAAATGTAAAAGGAAATTGTTACATGACAAATTTTCCTTTATTTCTATGCAGTTTAAGAGCTGCAAGGGTATATAAACTTCAGTCCCGCCAAAGTTAGCTTTATACTATTTTTTCACATCACTTGGCAAAAAAATAATATTTTCCTGATCCAAAATAGTATTATCCACCTACATCCACAGAATATTAAAAATTCAATAACGATATGCTAAGAAAAATATCGATTTGTAATGTTTATCTTATTAGTTTGATATATCTATACTATGTTGTGTCAAAAAAAATTGTGTGCAAGGGGCTATCTCCGCAATGCTTGCACCAAAAGTGCATGCGGTTTGTTTTTAAATAATAGCTAGAGTATATGCCATGGATTTTATAAAAAAAATTTGACTTTTCTATAAATAGGTTACTCAAAAATTAAAAATTAGTAAAAAAAAATTTAAAAATTGGGCCAAAAATGTGTTTTTGAAAGCCTATTTCATTTCATTTTGTGTCATTCTGTAGAACGAAACATTTCATAATAGACAAAAAATAAACACTAAATTTATTTAGTAAGCAGCTAAGAGCACGGGTCTACTAGTTTCATAAAGGAGTAAACTTGTTATGAAAAATATACTTTTTTTCTCGGTGTATGTAATTTTATATTTTGGTGTCACTTAAGGACCTACCGAGATAAAGTTGTCCTTAAAAATGTGATGACCAAAAGGGATACAATATGCCGCAAATATATATTTTTCCTAGAAGAGCGAACAAGATTCGTCTAATATTTCCCTTTGGTTGTCGGTCAAATTCAGCAAGAAATTCGGCTTGACTGAACTGTCAACTCGTTTGGCTCTTTTTCTGGTACTGTCTTCGATTTGGACTCTTGATTAGTTGAAGTTAAGTTCGAAATTATTAAAACTGACATGGTTGATGGCCACGTGCTGGTCATGGACAGAGGAATGCTTCAAATAAATCAAAAAGTTTTTTCATTAGCTCGCCGTTTGGCGTCTGACTAAGTTGCCAATTAAGGGGTGGGGGTAGGCAATCGTATGCAAAAAGTTGCCATTTCCCCTTTCGATTCCAGTGGCAAATACGCATGATTTGATAGTTGCTTATGTGTGTGTGTGTGTGTGTGAAGGTTACACCTAGCGAGCATTGGATGTGGCGATGGGGCAGGGGCAAGTGGCGCCGCGTTGTCAAACTTTTCAAATTAAGCGCAGATTTTGTGCAGAACCTGCACTTGCTCAACTCTCCTGCTCTGTGGCAAGGCGCGGACTATTTCCTAGTTTACTTAGTAACTAAATCACGTTTCTTATTTAAGCTTAAGAGCTCATTAACGCCAGGTTTGAACATTATCATAAAATGAGCCAGGAAACTCGAATCTGAGTCTCCGTCTTGGTCGTGGTCTGGGCAAAGTCGTGGGCCGCCTCACTACAGCTTCCGTACTAATACCTTTCGACGCACACTCTCACACACATGCTGGCATCATCAATCGCCATTGAAATTCAATCCGCAAATTCTAACGAGAGACGGCAATGACGATACTCACACGCTGAGTTTGGTGAGCGCCCGCTCTTTGGCAATGGCAATCAACACACATCAAACGCACACACAGCCGAATTCCTCACACGTTGCCATAAAAATGTAAAAGGGAAATAATATAAAAATAGAAAGTTTTCGCACTTCACGTGTCAAATCCTTTTTAATGAGTTTTTGAAGCATCAAAAAAGTTTGCCATTTCTTGCACACTTTTGGCACCGAGAGCACTCTTCGCTGCTCCCGCACTTGGTTGCCTGTTCTTTTGCCTGTTCCGGATGTTTTCCTTTTTTTTTTTTGACAAGGGCGTTATTTGAACTTTTCCATTTTTTTCTTCGAAGCAAATAAGTGCTGCATCTCGGCCTTGAAGTTGCCAGCGATTAACGCAGCATTGAAGAAGAGGGAAGGACTTGAATCAAAGGTGAGCGGACAAGTCACTAGCAATGTCTTTTGAAATCAAATACTTGGCGAGTAGCATAAGCTCGAATAGTTATTTGATTTTGATAAGTCTAAAGATGAAAGTCGCTTAACACATCGTTCACCTAATTTCCAACAAATATCAAACAAATCAAGATTCCAATTATCGGTAGAGAACGAACCACGGGAAGGTCGCCGAGAGCGTCCTACAGTTCTCTTTATACTCAGTACCACAGTTACAAAAGGTATATTAAAATTGTGAAAATGTATGGAATAGCTCCCGTAGCCGAGTCGGTAAAGCAAATTTCCGTCAGTTCGTCAGTCTGTCTGTCCGTCCGTATGAGCGAAGAGAAGTCAGAGTTGGTGAGAGATCACGGCAAAGGCTTTTCTGCTGCGACGAGGAACGCGATTCGATCAGAATTTTTACCTGACACAAACCTGTGCCGTTTTGGACACGATCAAAGCGCAAAGTGTAACTGGAGAGGGGACACAGAGGAAAATGCGGAGCATGTTCTTTTTGCCTGTGGCAAAGGAGCAAATGAAGGCGCCTCTCTGTAAGCGCATAACGCTGACGAACCAGGTGGAACTGCGCAGACTAGAGAAGTGTCAACGTTGAGTAGCGGAGCTGAGGTTTCTGCGAAGCATCGCTTTGCGGCCGTACCGCAGAAAAGAAACTTTACTTTCAACAATAAGTTAAAATACTGTAAATAGGATTAGTAACAATGAAATAGGCACAGCGCTCCCCTCTCCATCTCACAATCAAAATTGTTTCGTACATAACTTTGGTGTTTTTGCTCGGATCTTATATGATTAACCATAAATAATATTTAATATAATATATTTAACCCAACGTTCTAACTTTGAATGATAAAAACTGTGGCTCTGACAGTTTTTTGCAGTTTAAGGGGGGGAGGGGGAAATAAGGGGGGGGAGGGGGAAAAGGCGCAAATCTGTAAACTTGAACTGGGTACGGAATACACCAATTTACATGCAAACATTTGTGTCTCTATCTCTAATAATTCTTGAGATAACAAAAAATCAAAAAAGGAATGGACGAAACGGAAAACGAGGGCAGACGAACATAGGAAATTATTTTGGCTTTTGTACAAATATATATACTTTATTGGGGCGGAAATGTTTCCTTCTCCATGTGGCATACATTTGCAAAACTTCATGATCCCCTTTTACCCATTTTAAATAAAATAAAATAGAGGGAAGCTAACTTCGGCTCTTCGGCTCTTATATACCCTTGGAGCATGATATAAAAAATCAAAAAAGTTTTTCTCTCTAGAACTACATTTTGGACCGATCGTTCCTATGGCAGCTATATGCTATAGTCATCCGATTTGAATCAAACTTGACGGAATTGTGTGGTAGTATATAATATTGATCTGTACAATTTGGGAGCGATAGCATTGAAAACAAAAAAGTTTTTCTCACTAAGACTTTTTTTCAGACCTATCTTTTGTATGGCAGCTATACTATATAGTTGTCCGATTTTGATAAATCTCTGTAAAATTATGAGAAATCATAGAAAAATTATAAATCCGAGGGCTGGGAGCGATAGCATTGAAAACAAAAAAGTTTTTCTAACTAAAACTAGTTTTTCGACCGATCGTTTTTTTGTATAATGCTATAGTCATCCGATTTGGATCAAACTTGTCAGAATTGTGTGGTAGCATATAAGATTGATCAGTAACAAGTTTGGGAGCGATAGCTGAGTGCTAAAAAATAGTTTTTACTAAGACTTTTTTTCAAACCTATATTTTGTATGGCAGCTATACTATATAGTTGTCCGATTTTCATAAATCTTGGTGGAGTTATGTAAAATCATAGAATACTTATAAATACGAGGTTTGGGAGTGATAGCATTGAAAACAAAAAAGTTTTTCTCACTAAAACTACTTTTTCAACCGATCGTTCCTATGGCAGCTATATGCTATAGTCATCCGATCCGGCCGGTTCCGACAAATGTGCAGCGTATTTGTACCAAAAGACTTCGTGCAAAGTTTGGTTGCGATAGCTTTAAAACTGACGGAGGAGATAGCATAGAAACAGACGGACAGACGGACGGACAGACGGACATGGCTATATCAACTCAGCTCGTCAAGCTGATCAAGAATATATATACTTTATGTGGTCGGAGATGCTTCCTTCTGTGCGTTACAAACATCTGGACAATTTTAATATATCCTCTCCAGGGTATAAGGGGGAAAAAAATTTTTTTATTTTGTTAAAATGATATTTATTTTTTTTATTCCCCAAAAATAAATAATAATAATTAGGGATGATTATTATTGTATTTTGGCTTAGAAAATAAAATATATGTTTTTCATGGGCTAAAAAGTTATTCTAAAGTTTCATCAAAAATGTTTTAAAAATTTATCCATTATAAAAATATTTTCAAAGTAAGCCAAAAATAATGGATAGATGGTCCGAAAATTTTCCAAAATAAGATTGAACTGTTTCTTACAGTGGTCGTAGAACGCCATGAAAGTGTTCCGAAATGAAGACTCAAGTTTGAAATTTTAAGATTGCAATTCGGGCTTAAGTATTGTACACTGTTAAAAGACGAGAGCGTAAGTTAAAGTCGGCTCTATCCGACTTCGATATCAAAAGAAATGCTTAATAGCGATCCTGTGATCGTGAGTGCGAACCTCCGAAGTGTATGCAACATTTTTTAACTCGGCTACTTTATATCCGATCTTGATGAAAATTTTAGGTATTATAGATATTTCGAATAATTAGTGAGTTTAGCTGGCTCAAGGTACGAAAAAGTTGCGTTTGTTCACAACTGAAAACAACTTATGCATTATACATTAAAAAGAGCTGGTTGCCTATACGGTACCGCTTCATCATCCTCCAGCATGAATCTTCAGTATGCTTTCCGCTGGAGAAACCATGGCTTCACTTTTCTTTCCATACAATCAATGCTTTCATCAGTTGGGAGCCAGCTCTTTTAAGGAGGACAATAGGAGTCTGCATGTCATATTTGGTTGCTCTAGCTTTTCTAGTCTCTGAGATCTAGGTGATTATACAGACAGACGGACAGGCGGACAAGGCTATATCGACTCGGCCATTAATGCTGATCAAGAATATATAAGCTTTATATGGTCGGAAATGATTCCTTCTGCCTGTTACATACATTTACATGAATTTGGTATACACTTTTTACTCTACGAGTAACGGGTATAAAAATACGAAATAACACTATGTCAATGACAGTGCTTGATTTCGGTCGTTAAAGATCGAATGTTTTGCAGATTGTTAAATTGAATATTCGTGTATTCCGGTTTGTGTATGTAAGGAGCTATATTGTCTTTGAGTTTAACTCTAATGGTCCTGCAATAGACTATAGCTGTTTGATGTCTTTTTTCTTACGCCATCATAGCCGAAGAACAGTTGCAAAAGGGTACAAAACCTTAACCAAAATTTCCACTGTTCCATCATTTAGGCGGAATCTAAAGAATGCATCCAAAAGTCTCACAGAATAACAACATTTACACCGAAAAATAGCACCCTTCAAAGCTATTTCAATTTACTTTACTGAGAACCGACTTGTTTCCTTCTTTTTTAAGCAAGTAACTTTGTAGCAATTTTAAAATCATTTTTTCATTCGAATTATTGTAGCATTGGCAGATAAGGCGGCATTTCAATTCAATGAACTCCCCTGCATCCCACACATACACACACACTAGCTCATGAATGATGTGGCACAATTAAAGCCGTTGCCAACGCTTTCGTCTCGCACAAAGTGTTAACCATATTGTTGGCCAGTCCTAGACCAGGATTGTACCCAACCAAGCCTGGCCACGTTCGGCCCACGTTGTCCACGTTCGTCATGGCTTCAATATGCGTGCGTGCCTGCAGTATGCTGGCTCTGGCTGACTGGCACCCTGCCGACTCCGTGTCCATGCAGCTCGTCACGCAGCAACATTTGAAGTCAATTTAAAATGAGCATTCGAGCGTGCAGTCATGAGATGCGCTCAGTGTGCATTCCCACACCCTAGACCCAGACACAGACACAGACTCACTTCCAGCCTCCATTCCTAGTTGTGAGAGTTATTGTTATTGTTGTTACGGCTGGTCTCATGACTTACCACTTGGTTAGCTTGCCAGCTTTATGTGGATTGATAATTTAATCAGCTCTGGCCACAACTTGCGGCCAAATTGAATTCCCACTGCATAGACCAATTCCTATTTATTTAATTGATTTCTGACTGCTGCAAGTGCAGGGGATAAACTTAGCCCCATCGGAGCAATAGTTAAAGAGCAGTGGGAGCTGATTTTATAGAAATCTAGCTACTGGCCATAAGTGAAATATCTTTCGTTATCTCCCACTTTCTCTGAAACTTTCCTTCGGTTGCGTTGGATATCGAAAAATGCAACAGCACTTCCGCCGCTAGACAGATTAGCCCAGAAACAGCAGCCATGTGAGTTAACCACCCTGGCTGCCGACTGGTCACATCGATGTGACCGAGACCGAGACCAAGACCAAACTTCTGCTGTTGTTGTTGGCAACGCGTCTGGAACGCACCGAAAGTTGAAACATTTTCAGCACACAGATTAATTGAATTTTCGGCAACTTTTGCTGCGCAAACTGTTCACAAATTTTTATAATACTCGCCAACCTCGGAACAGCAAAAAACTATTTACCGAAAGTTATAGCCAAAAACTAACGAAACCCGAAAACCGAGAAGAGTTAACAACAGCAGCGAAAATGGCGCAAAGAGGCCGACAGAATACTCTAACATCACCAAAATATGAGCGGCAATAAAATCAGGCTCAAAGATTATCATATAAATGAAATGAGCTTGCGCTAATACACTCATCGAAATTTAATTAAAGCCACATATATTTTATCAGTAAAAAATGTTTGAAACATGTTCTAAAATTTTTTTGACAAAAATTGGTAAAACGTGCTTAATTTAAGGTAAACCAGCAATATCAAATAATTATATTAAAGTTAAAGCACGTCTTCTGAAATTTTTTTAAAAAGTTCAATTTTTACTCCGAAATTTAATAAAGACCAGTATTAAAAAAAATGAAAAGGATACAGAATAAGATAATAAAAAATCAATAAATAATGGTTTTAACCTCCAAGCTTATTTGTGAGCTCGAAAATGCCTATCCGGATCGCGCTAGTCATGATTTTGAGCTCTGAATCCGGTATTTTGGGCAATTCCTCAGTACCAGACTTTCGAAACTCTTCAGTCGAGTTGAACTTTCTTCCGCCAGCATAAGCACGACGTGCAGGGTTACCACACATGTTTTCAATTGAATTCATGTCCGGAGAATCATCACCAGGAAATGATGTCAATTAAGCACAGGTACCAAGGCAACAGGAGCTTTAATAATTATTGTCATGGACTTATCCGAGAGTCCTCAAAGAATCCCTTCTGCCGCAAAAAAGTGGTGCCCTATATTTTAAAAGTGATTAAAATGAAATTTTATTGATTTTGCAATAAATATGTTTTATCCGAATTATTCTACGCCTGAGCTCATTAAAACAACTCAAAAACAGCCCACAGCTACAGAAAAAACAGCCCCAGAGGCATCTGAAGAAAACTATAGTTTTGTCTATTTCACCAAAAAAATTCATAAAAAATCCACCTTATGTCCGATTTCTGTATGTGAGGTCTTATTTTAAAGTAAATTGAATAGTTTTTACTGTCCAATTAAAAAAACATAATAATTTTTTATAGTTATGAATCTACAAGCGTTTTAATTTCAATAAATTTTGAAATTTAGCAAAATAAAATAATTTTTTTCTTTATTTGAGCCCATAGCTCTGACAGCACAGATCCCAGCTCATTTTTCCGAGAACAAACTGTTTGGCCAAGTATTTTCTTTCAAAATTTGTTTAGAGCTTTTAAATCGATTTAAAAACAAAAAGTTATGAGAGTTTAAGTGGAGGCAACTTTTGGAAAAATCGAAAAAACCGTTTATCGATAATATCTCTCGTGTTTTTTTTTATGGTGATTTTCTTGATCAGCGGGTCAATTTACTTTAAGAAAAGCTGATTTGGAACTTTGGGGAAAAAAGCTGTCGAGCAGTGATATTATATGGGTTTTCTTTAGAAAAATAGAGGGAAGCTAACTTCGGCTCTACCGAAGTTTATATACCCTTGGAGCATGATATATGCTGCCAGTTTGTTTTATGGCTATACGATATATTTATCCGATTTTTATTAAATTCTCCAAAATTGAGTTGAAACAGATAACATTACTATCTGGAAAGTATAAAGACGCTACCTTTGAAAACAAAAAAGTTTTTATCCCTAGAGCTACTTTTTCGACCGATCGTTTCTATGGCAGCTGTATGCTATTGTCATCCGACTTGAATCAAACTTGACAGAATTGTGTGGTAGTATATAATATTGATCTGGGTGACATGACAAAACGCCCACGGACAAAAGGCCCATATCAAAATTAATCGTAGTATGCATCGAAATTAAATTTATAAATGTTATGGGCCTTATGTCCACAATATTATTATATTCGGACATAAGGCCCACATCTCGTCGGACTTTTTGCCCAGTTTAATAAAAACTCTGAAATTATAGCCAGAAATATGGCGCTGTCTCTTGCATATCAGCGGCCCAAATTGGACAGAGTCAAAAATGCTTGGAATACCAAAAGCAGCGACAGGCTGGTCACAGAGGAAGACTTTTCGCGAGACCCTCAAGTACAAGATAATCTCAAAACCCAAGGAGAAGGTTAACTACGAAACGGTGTCCAAGCACTGCAACGTAAAGTGCAGTGTCCTGCCTTTTCGGCATGGCTGGACTAAGATGTGACTGCGCTACCAGCGCAAGTTGAAACGCAATGGTCCAGACATAGTTGTGCTTCTGATTCTTCAGCAATTTCGATCTTACCATCAAAGCGATCCCAGTTACAAAACTAGGGACTTTAACTGGTACAGACCATCCGTGATGATCTGCTCTTCGTAAAGAGGCATTGGACGTACTCTTTGCTCAGATATCCCCAGCCGTTGCTGTTGTGGGAGGCGCTGTGGCCGAGGAGGTTATCAAAGTAGAGACTAAAATGGAGTCACCGCATCGCAACCTGTTCAGGCGATTAGAGTCAATTAATATTCAAATAAAGTTTCACTTCTCATTCATTTCCAAAAGACACCAATTTTAAATTTTATTTGTATTTACGGAAAGAAACCCGCCATTGAGTGCATTTTTGCACATAGGCCTCCCTGATAATTTGCTTTGTTCCCTTGTCAGTCAGATGTTCTTTTTCACTAACAGCTGTTCACGAGCCTCAATCAAATCAATGTTAAAGCCTTAAACGAAATCTAAACCAAATCTAAATTGCTTAAATGAATACCACTAATAAACATCAGAGTGCAGACGCACTGCCAACCTACTATTAGTGCCTTTTCAGCCCTGCCGGTGTGAACGTGGCTCAAGTGCCCATAATGGGACAGAATTTATATGTCCATTTTAAAGGAGAAAAATTGTAAACACTCTGTGGAAAGAATAAATTTGTTAAATTTTATATTCAGCACTGTGTATTTAATGTCTCTTAAATTTGAATACGGACATTAACCCAATTTTTAACAAAAGGCCCAGAAAAATTTGGAATTATATTTCAAAGTAGTGATCGAAATTTTTCATATGGGCCTTATGTCATTCGTTGTCCAAACCTGACTTTAGCAGCTGCTCGGTTAACAGAGTTCTGTTAAATCAAAATTTGTGTTACCTGAAATTGAAGACTGATGTATTTGTGAACCAATGAGACAAAAAAATTTTAGTTTTGAACACTTTTGGAAAAAAGGTTTATGCCTAATAATTGACAAAATTTTTCTATAGTGCAGAGTGAATACAGCCTTGTGGGCTAATCACACTGAGCACATTCAACATCCAGCATCCTGAGTCGTAGACATTTGACATTTTTGTAGAATGTTCCCATTAAGCACTGACCACAAAACAAAAGATTCAAAATGTTGGCTAGCAAATAGTTATTAAGCATTTAAACTCAGGATGTTGGATGTTAGTTGCGCTCAGTGTGATTAGCTTATTACAGGGCATTAATTCCGTCTACCTGTTAAATACGCTTGCACAACTTCATGATCACCTTTTACCCATTATAATAGGTACAGAGTCTTGCCTCTATGCCTCAAACATAGAGGAATCGCATAACAACAACAAAGTTAAACTATCAAACAAAAACAACTATAAAATTTTCATCTTATAAACGTATTCAACATTGACACCAAAGAAATAATCAAACTAATCAAAGAAGGTCTAAACAGAAAAGAATTTAAAATTAAAGAATATGTATAAACAAAACAAAATTGCAGTGTTCTTGAGCAGTCTATACGACTACAGATGAAATCTTAAGCGACTTGAAAAGATACAAAAAATGAAAACCTAAGCAAACTAAAAGTAACCCAATTTTTCACCAAAAACTCTAGAGAGCGTAATATTACACTTCCATTATTCATGATACAAATTAGCGCGGAAAGTAACCCAAACGAATTGAAATCCATTAAAACTATACTGTACCACTGAATAACTTGGGAACATCTACGATGATATGAGATCCCTTAATGTCGGAACTGCAACTTGGCCCCGAGATGTATCAATTGCAGCCAGTCCCTTAACATCAGAATTAAGTAAATTTCTCAATGAACAACTTAACTCAAAAAGAATTTGGACCACCTAACCCCAAGCAATACTTTTAAATTTTCAATAGGCAAAAGAAACTTCTTGAAGAGAACTGAAATGACTCTAAGTCATATAAATATTCCACACGCTGAAAAAGACGCTGGTCTAGACCAAACCCATTTAGAAAATAATGCAGTCAATAACTGATATGTGCTTAGGAAAGATAGAGAATTGAGTGACGTGGTCGGCTACTACTTTCAATCTATACATTCTGCAAAACATTATATACCCAATAACATAGTCCACTCCCAGGTCCAGCAATGCTTCAATCAGTTTTTAGATATAAATTTTAGACAGCATGTGAATGACCAATACTTAATTTTCACCTGCTATTAAAGCTAAGGGTGCCTTCACACTGTTCGACACATGACACATGATAGTCTAGCAGTCCTGCTTTTTGTTCTGCTTTAAATTTGAATAGCTTATCAAATTCATAGAATTTCATGGGGAAATGCGGGCCTCCTTGATATCATGGGTCATGAGTCGAACAGTGTGAAGGTAGCCTAACGCCCATACCCAATCTCAGACAGAATGCAATATCGACACACCAAGCGACCTAATAAAGGGTGATTTTTTAAGAGCTATAGGAAAGTTTAAAAAAAAAAACACATAAAATTCAGAAAAATGCATGAAATCTTTATTTGAATCGATAGTACGGTACATATAATTTAATGTTTTGAGATTATTTCTTGCAAATGTTGACCGTGACTGCGCCTCAAATGGTCCATCCGCTTAGTCCAATTTCAGCATACTCTTTCCAACATTTCGGACGGTATCTCACGAATAAATGCTTCAATGTTGTCTTCCAATGCGTCAATTGAAGCGGGCTTGTCTGTATAGACATGAGCTTTAACATAGCCCCACAAAAAAATAGTCTAAAGGCGTTAAATCGCACGATCTAGGCGGCCAATTGACCGGTCCCGAACGTGAAATAAAATGTTCACCGAACTCGCCTCTCAATAAGTCCATTGTTGCGCGTGCTGTGCGGCATGTGGCACCTTCTTGTTGCAACCACATGTCATGCAAGTCGAGCTCTTGCAATTTGGGCAAAAAAAAGTCGGATATCATCTCACGGTAGCCCTCACATTCGCATCATCTTTGAAGAAGTAAGGTCCAATGATGCCACCAGCCCAAAAACCGTACCAAACTGTGACCTTTTTATACCCGTTACTCGTAGAGTAAAAAGGGTATACTAAAGTCGTGCAAATGTATGTAACAGGCAGAAGGAATCATTTCCGACCATATAAAGTATATATATTCTTGATCAGCATCAACAGCCGAGTCGATTTAGACTTGTCCGTCTGTCCGTCCGTCCGTCCGTCCGTCCGTCCGTATGAACAACTAGATCTCAGAGATGGTAAGAGATAGAGGTTTGACATGTATGGGACAATTGCTCCTTTTATCTGTACGCAGATCAAGTTTGTTTCAAATTTTGGCCACGCCCCCTCCCGCCCCCGCAATTTGGAAAAAACTTTATATCTCCTACAGTTTTAAAGATAGATAGATAGATATATGTACCTTCTAGAGACAGTTAGTAATTAGCAAAATTAACCGAATTGCCGAAGAAATGATAAAGATCGGAGGAACGGTTCTCAAGTTATGAGCCAATGGTCGCTTCCACCCACCCAAAAAAATTTTATACTTTTCGGATGGTCACACTAAGGAACACTGTTAAAAAGTTTTTACGGTGAGCCGACTTTAAGCTCTCGTTCTGGATGCATTGGTAGCTCTTGCAATGCTTCTGGCTGATATTCACTCCAAAGTCGATAATTCTGTATTTACGTACCCAATGAGCTTCGGCGCTGAACACAATTTTTCGGTAAAAAAGAGGATCTTCGGCCAACTTTCCAAGAGCCCATTAACCAAAAATTCTACGTTGCGGTAGGTCGTTCGGCTTCAATTCTTGCACCAGCTGTATTGTGAAAGGCTTCACACCTAAATCCTTCCGCAAAATTTTCCACGTTGTTGAGTAACAGAGGCCCAATTGTTGCGAACGGCGACGAATCGATAATTGATGGTCATCATTAACACTGGCCGATTCAGCTGCGATATTTTCTTCAGTTCGCACTCTACGTAAGCGTGTTGGTTGTTTAATGTCCAACAATGTAAATTTGGTGCGAAATTAAGTCACAATAGCCCGAATAGCCGCTTCAGTGGGTCGATTAAACTGACCATAAAATGGAAGAAGCGCGCGATGAACTTTCTTAACAGAGCACGCATTTTGATAATAAAATTCACTAATTTGCAAGCGTTGTTCGTTTGTAAGACGATTCATGGTTAAATTATAGACCAAACTGAAGATGTTTGACAGTGAAACAAAACACGAAACGTGCGTGAGCTGTTTAAACCAGTGTTGGCAAAAAGATAATAGCTAAAAAATCACCCTTTAGATATCATTTCAAAACTGAAAATCAAACTTTCTTCAGGTATAGATGAAATTCCTAACACGGTAAGAAAACACCTTCCAATGAAATTACTCTTGGGTCAATTTTCTTAATGTCCGTTAGTCAAACTTATCAGCAGGTTAGCCGAATTTGAGTGTCTCATGCTGTCTTTGGCGAAAACCAGCCGGCAACTTTAACCGCTGCCTCATTATGGGGTCAAATTTTAACCTGCCGGTAAGGTCCGATAAAACTATCGATATTTTCACTCGATAGACAATAGCTGTGTCGATCACTTGTATTGTTTACATTGTTAATTGCCAAAACAAAATGATCCTGTTAGCAGCATAAATAGATGACATAAAATCGACTATTTTTTTAGATTGCGCTGGTGAACGGGCATGATGCGCAATCATGTTTGCTATTTTTCGTGATTGTTAGATGTGAATCTAACAAAGAAATAGTTTGTTAGAATTGCTTGTTTATGATTTGTTATCGATAGCACACAGCAGTCAGAAGTAAACAAACAAGCAATTTAGAGAAGGCGAATGCAAAATGAATGTGGAAACCTCTTTGTTTTTAATAAACGAATTGGCAGAGGACGTGGTTTCGCCAGTAGCTCACGGAAATTCCTGCAAGGCTCTGAAAGCTCCACTGGTTATTGCGGAGGAGGAGGGAATCTTGAAAAGCCGCCGCTCCAAAAAGGAGAAGCCCTGCGTACGCGCAGTAACCACCATCTGGGTACATGAACACCGCATCACGGTTTTTCAAGGCACTACCATTCAGCTCTGCCCAGAAGAGCTTAATGTGCCCATATCCTCATACAAGATAATCACAAGGGCTGAAACCCGGTGCGCTGTAGCTAGGGTCACGTGATCCTCGATTAACCTGAAAGGGAAAACATTCTACTTCTGGTCTGGGCCATAACGGGTCACTGCCTTATTAGCAGGCATGCAGCGGGCTTGGGAGTCGCTCACAGCAATTTCTTTAGAAGAACAGGAGGAGACATTACTTCATCTTTTTATATCCGTTACTCGTGGAGTAAAAGGGTATACTAAATCGGCAAATGTATGTAACAGGCAGAAGGAATCTTTTCCGACCACTAAGTATATATATTCTTGATCAGCATCAACAGCCGAGTCGATTTAGCTTGTCGTCTGTCCGTCGTCGTCCGTCTCGTCTGTCTTGTATGAAAACCTAGATCTCAGAGATGTAAGAGATAGAGGTTTGACCATTGGGACAATGCTTTTTTTATCTCGCGATCAAGTTTGTTTCAAATTTTGGCCACGCCCCCCTTCCGCCCCCGCAATTTGGGAAAAAGTTATATCTCCAACAGTTTTTAAAGATAGAGGATACTTCTAGAGATAGTTAGTAATTAGCAAAATGAATCGATTTGCCGAAAGAATGATAAAGATCGGATGAACAGTTCTCAAGTTATAAACAAAAGTGAACTAAGCCTCCGGACACCCTAAAAACTGTTGCATACTTTTGGATGGTCACACTAAGGAACGGAACACTGTTAAACATGTTTTTTCATGAGTAACGGGTATATCGAAGTCGGTTAGAGCCGCTTTTTACGCCTCGTTTGCTATTGCCCAGCTCTAAGTTAAGGGAAACTCAAATCACACTACTAGTTGGGACAGTACAAAAATATAGAATGAACAAATTTAAGGATTATTTCATGATGTCCCGTGCATCGTTAAGGACTCATAGCTAGAGATGTGTTCGCTTTGGACTCAGTGCACAAAACTGGATCAGAATTTGTTATCAATAAGGCTGGACCAAAATGGCTGTTGGCCAGGTAATAAATCATAAAATGTATTTTACAACTAACAACTTAAATTCATTTTGATTTTTTTCGGAAAGCTGAATACGCAGGTCATTTTTGAGGCGGATGCCTTCCAGCTACATTTTCACCATGTTTGCCTTGTGCATTTGTGCAGCTCTCCTTTTATGTGCCTTTCAGCAGTGCGAATGTTTTCGTCCCGATACAAGTCCTGCTGAAGCTTCAACAGAAAGCACTTTTCTTCCTCCATGGTTTTTTGCGACTGCAGACCGTCAGCTTCTGAGACTTCTTCTCCTTTAGCTTTGATAGATTCCACGTCGCAAACTACGATGAGCTTTCAGCCTCCGTTTGACGTCTGGAACTGTCGGCTGGTGCTTCCAATCCTTCAATGGGTCCATCAATGTTCGACCCCAAATCCTGCAAATAAATTTAAATATGCATATATGTAGATTAGGGGTGGTCAATTTTTTTTCGCCCAAAGCGTATAGCAAAAACGAAATCTAGGGTCAATTCTAAGAAAATTTCACCAAGAAACCATGAGTCTAAAATGAATTCCTAGTCCGCGCAAATATATTACATTTCCCAAAATACAAGTTGGAAAGTCGGTGAAGCCCGACTATAACATACTCTGTATCCCCCAAAGCTTGCATTTATCTGATAAATGAAATCTAGCAGCCGCACAAAGTGATAAAGAAGTCATAAAGTGAGTCCAGTGCTGCCCATCAACGTTGAACCGGTGCTACCCATCAAAAATTTGTTTTCCGTATAACTCCGCTATCGTTCATCCTACTTCATAATTTCGATAAATAATCATGATTACAAAATATCTCTAGAAGGTACAAACCATCTATCTGCAAAACTGTGGGAGATATGAGGTTTTTTCTAAATTGCGGGGGCGGAGGGGGGCGTGGCAACCTGTGACATAAAAATTTATCTGCCTGCATCTACAAGAAGTATTTGTCCCTAGTCAAACCTCTATCTCTTACCATGTCAGAGATCAGTACAGTATTTCACATATGCGCTGTTAAAAAGTGCTTCTATTTATGTGAAATACTGAATCGAAACGAATTTTTCGTCGTACTCCGTACGGAGTTTTAAATAAAAAATAGGGTTTTAACATACCGTCAGAAACTTCCGACTTGTTGATAAGTGCTAAAATGTACGGAGTCTGTCAATATTGGCAACGCTTACTAATCATTAAATCACATATAAATTAGTGCGATTAGTTTCTCGCTTCTCTGTTGCTAATTCTTATGCGACCGTTTTTTCAAATTCTCGTCCTTTCCCCGTAACGCTTTCCAAGAGCGATTCATTTCGTCTGGAGCGGAAAACTGATCTCCAAGTCTTTGCCAGGCTTCGACCTTCTGTTTCCATGTCACCGAATCACTCTTCTTGTTCTCCAAAATATATTTGTTTGACTCCACAAGGTCCACCAACAAATGTTCCTCAGCCACAAAAAAGTTTTTTCCTCTGGACCTTTTCGATGCTTCAACTTGATTCTTTATCGCTAACAATTTTGATCAACTTTTTTTTTTGCTAAATTATTACCAGCACCAACAAGAGAATTAAAAACCAAAACAAACACAGCTGATTCGTTGACAGTGTTTGGTCACACTGCGACAGCGATCTATCAATCTATCGATTTCGCGCGAACCTGCCGGTAAGTCTCGTTGAGAAAACCAAATGACTTGCAGACAGGTTATTCCGCCAGACAAATTTGTCCGGCCGGTACCTAGCTGCAACTTTTAAGAAAATTTCAATTAGAGTAGGGGAGAATGGGGGGTTCTGAGCCGCTGGGGGTTGTGAGTGTTTATGTCATGTGTCTTCCTTTTTATTACCTAACTTTTGGCAAGCAACCTATCAGTCTACACCTTCTTTAAGTTCGTGAACCAGAACTCGACTTTTTTTCAAAAAAAAAGTTTTTTTTTCATTTTTGACTTGTGAATATTATACAAAATTTTTTTCGTAATGACAAATGTAAGTATGAGGGAAATATCTTTGGTCAGTTGGCTTTTTGATAGAAATATGTTTTTTTGTAACAATTTCTTTTTGGTTATGTCGTCACCAAAAAAAAGTGAGATATGGGGTTGTGAGGCACTTTGAAAAAAAGTCGGTTTTGACTTTCAAAGAGAATATTGCAATGACGCGCAATAAAACAGAGGAAAAACTCTCCAAAGAAGTAAAAAAAAAAACAAGGTAAACAAAAGAACAGCCACAAGCAATAAGTGCTCGTATATAAAAGAAAACAAGCCTGATGCCGTCAATCAATTTTCACTCTTTATTGATATTTCTTATTTCAGAATATGATAAAAATTGTCCATTTTTTCATTTAACAAAAACACGAATTTTCAACTTTTAGATGGGTGGCTCACAACCCCCCACAAATTTTCGAAATGTCAAAAAATCACTTTTTTTCAACATGAAATAAAAAAAACCAAAATTTATTTTTTTAAAACTAGTGATGAGGAAAGTTTTGTGCACCTTTTACCTAAAATACAAAATTTACAGAACGAAAAAATATTGAGTTTTGGCGAAGTTATGTTCGAAAAACAAAACTATGATCACAAACCCCCACTCTCCCCTACTGTTTACTTTTTAACAATATGCTAAGAATAATCCTTAAAACAGAGATAGATGTAACATTACAAACCTGCGTCCCATAAGTGATATCTATGAAATAATCATAAATATCCATATCAACTGAACTATTGAAGAAAATAAGCTTTACAGTCAAGAACAGTTCGGCTTTAAATACAAACATTCACTCTTGGAGGTCGTACAAGAATTCAAATACCTCGGAGTCACAGTAACGCAAAATTTAAATTACTCCAGCCAATTACAGCAGAAACTATCTGACGCAAAAATCGCCCTAAATAGCACTTGGGACTCCTTTCTTGGCAGACAAAATGTACTACCAAGTGTAAAATACAAGCTATTTAAGGCCACTGTGAGCACGATAATGTTGTATGCGTCGCAAATTTGGGAACATACGTATTATGAGGAAACAGAGAAACTGCAGCGTCACTTCATAAAAAAAATCTTTCAGTTACCCAGAAGTACACCTTACTACGCAGTTCACCTTGAAACCGGACTGTCGCTGGCACACTTTTCATATATAAGAACAGGTGAGAAAGTCGGTCAAGCACGACTATAACATACTCTGTACCTGGAGAAGGAGCTGAATGCACTGCAGCTGCTGCGCTCATCGCTAAGTTTCTTTTCTCTCTCTCTCCCTCTCTCTATCTCTCTCTTCCTCTCCCTGTCTCTCTCTAACATTGTGCGGCGTTGGTTGTGATGGGTGGGAGGGGGGGTGGTGGGGGTGATTCACTTATTTGCTCATAACTTGAGAACCGCTCATCCGATCTTTAACATTTTTTTCGGCAAATCGATACATATTGCCAATGACTAACTATCTCTAGAAGGCACGAATTATCTATCAACAAAACTGTGGGAGATATGACGTTTTTTCAAAATTGCGGGGGCGGGAGGGGGCGTGGCAGATATCGCTAATATGCAAAGCACGAACAGAAATGTTGCAACTAAAAGCCAGGCCATACCGCATCAACAGCAAATGTGACCTGTGTAATTTAAGGACACCAGAAGACACTTTTCATTTGGTTGTCATATGCCCCGTTTTGAAGGAAATCAAAAAGCTACACCTAAACAGCTCACAACTGACACTTTAGGAAACCGTGAACATTTTAAATGGATCGAATTGGACTGCACTCGCGAACTATATTAAACATGCACTAAACTTTAAGAGACAGATACAAACTGAAACTTTTTAAACATATCCACATACAATCACAAAATTTTTAATGTACAAAACATTCACTATTAGTTGATAGTTTAAATTTCAATATTAGCTGACGGCAAATAAGTTTATATACAATAAGAATAGTAATAAATTGTAACACCAAACCGCTACTCCATACTACAAGGCGAACGATCTGGTATCTGAGGACGACCCGGGCAGCCAGGTGTATTAACCGAAGTAGCACTGGATAAGTCTAAGGTGATCGACAGACGGTTCAAAACCAAGTCGATTACAGCTCGTCTACTTTATTTTTAGTTGAATTATGTTAAATTAAAAGCAATATGTTGAAATAGGGCATTCTAAACTAAAAACTAAAGACACCACAACCACTACTACTACTACTACTACCAACATTAAACATTTCACGCAAGTAACCTGCTAGTTTCCGAAATCAACTGGGCATGAAACCAAAAAAAAATGTCACTGAAGCTTGCTTTATAAAGACCTTGAAAAGGCTTTTGATACGATTTGGACTAAAGGGTTCATAGTCAAACTTGTACAATATACGTTTCCCTTGCATTTACTAATCCTTATATACAATACTAGCATAAAGCCCGTCGCGCTTCGCTGCGCCTTTAGCAGTTAAAATATAGAATCAGTTTGAAGTCAATAGTGAGAGCCAAATTTTAAAATATTCTCTAAATTTGTTTCCTCTGTAAAGCCCAGAAATCGAATCATACATACATAGGCTTGAAGTCAACGTTTTACTTCTTTGTTTTTTCACCGTTACGACTTTGCTGCTGCGTTCTTACCACCCCACTCCACCCATTCCCCACTCACCTCTTACACAACTTCCACACGTTTCCCACCACATCCCTCCACATCCCATCCACCCCCCACATCCCACCCACTTCCCGCTCACATCCCACCCCCTCCCTACCACTCCACACCAGATTCCCACTACTTCCCACAAACTTCCCCTTCACATCCCTCCCACTTACCGCCCACATCCCACCAACATCCCGCCCACTTCCCGCCCACATCCCATCCACTTTCCACCTCCCACATCCCACCCACATCCCGCCCACTTTTCCAGGAATTTTCCGGCGTTGGGTCAAATTTTCCAACATCGAAAAATCACATCTCAATTTATTTCATTTACTATTCTAACAAACCAAGATTCAAGTCGATCAGGTGAAAAATATTTTTTCATGCAGAATTTTCCGGCCATTTTCCACGGTGTGGAGTTTTCCAAAATTGGGAAAACACGTGTCGAATATTTTGCGTACTATGCTTGCAAAACCAAGTTTCAAGTCAATCGGATGAAAAATACATTTTTACAATACAGACTTTTCCGACACTTTCCGACTTTTCCGGGTGGGATTTTCCGGAAAATTTGAACACAGTTATTGTTGAATTTTCATAAAGATCTTTGAAAATGAGTTTGAATCTGATCGGATAATAAACAAAAAAAGTTTCATACAACAGTTTTCCATGAATTTTCCGACTTTGGGGATGGATTTTCCAAAATTTGAAAGTCACTTTTTTTATGTTTTGTTATGTGTAATTTTGAAAATGAATTTGGCGCTAATCGCTGGCAAATAAAGTTTCGCCCGTACAAACTTGACCACCCCACTTTCCACCCAGGCGCGGTGAATTTTCCGGAAGATTGGTATGCAGTTATTATTGAATTTTCATATAGATGATTGAAAATGAATTTGAACTTGATCGAATGAAAAACAAAAAAGTTTCATACAACAGTTTTCCGCGAATTTTCCACATTTCCCGACAGAATTTTCCAAAATCCGTTCTTAGTACTCACTTTCAGCATAAGACAAAACTGCTGTGAAAATCTCATCTTCCTATCTCTTATTGTTTCGGCTGTGCGACGGTCACCAGTCAGTGAGTCAGTCAGTCAGGTTGAACTCTTTTATAAATATAGATTGTTTTTTATTTTATTAATTTCTTGTTGTTGGTTTTTAACTTGGTGTTGCAGTTTTTTCAATTTTTATTTGCTTCGATTTAAGTTGTGATTGTTGTTTTTTGAGTTGTTGTACATTTTTTTTTGATTTGAACTGTGTTTCTTTGTAGTTGCCTTGGCAACGAAAAGACGCGTCCACCTCTGCCTTGATTCATTGTGTTTATGATTACTCACAAATAAGAACGCCTACAAAAGCAATTCCTAACGCTCCTGAACGCTACTGTGCTCTCACGCACACATTGAAATCGTGTCTCTTCAATTTAAGCTCTCTGTGTTTTGCTTTTTGCGGTGCGCTCTTTGCTCTCTGCTGTAACTGTAAAACAAAGAGGGCTTTCCGATAAACAATTGGAGCTAATGGCTGGCAACCTTGACCACCCACTTTCCACCAAGAGGTTGTTTTTTCTCCAAAATTGGTATGCAGTTATTATTGAATTTATTTTATAGATTTTTGAAAATAAGTTTGGACTTGATTCGATTAAAATTTAATTTCATTCTTCCACATTCCCGACAGAATTTTCCAAAAACCGTTCTTAGTACTCACTTTCAGCATAAGATAAAACTTAATCCTTTTTGCAGTTAACATCAATAACTCTACACTCCTGCCCAAAATTATACGACACCATGAAAATTTTAGTTTCGACCCTCGTAGGAGAATGTGAAAGCATAATACAACGAAATTAAGTATACAGAATGAAAGCTTAATGAATTCTGCTTAAAATCTGATATTCTTATCTCTGATTGCATCTCGCGTTTTCAAGTAGCGATTAAAAAAGCAAAAAAGTTAGATTTTTGTCATGTCTGCAAGTGTATCAAAATTATACGACACTTGTCAATTTGTTGGATTTGGTTAATTATTTATTCTTATAATGGTACATAAGCAATAGTTAATAATTAATGGAGCCACCTTGAGCCTTTGCCACCTCGAAAAGTCTCTTAGGCACTGAATTCACCAAATTTGTAAGTAAATTTTGGTCCAAAAGAGACCATTGACACAAAATTTCGCTTTTGAGGCTTTCGACTTTCTCAAATTTGTTGTTATTGGCGTAAACTCGACTGGCTAAGATGCCCCAAATGTTCTCAATTGGGCTTAGGTCAGGGGAGCACGCTGGCCAATCCGAAATATTTATATGGTGATTATTTAAGAAGCGCTGGGACGCTCTGCTCTTGTAAATAGTTGCATTATCTTCCTTAAAACCAAGATCTCTTTCCATATTTTCTTCCAAAAATGGCAGAAGACGATCCTCCAATACTTTTTTGTATTCTCCAGAGTTCATCCTGCAGTTTGTGAAGCACAGATCAAGCGTTCCACACGCATGAAAGGCTCCCCAGACCATTGCAGATCCGCCTCCGAAATTGCGTTTGGAAAACATAAGTGGATCCTTACGCAAATCTCTCCAATAGTGCCGAAACCCATCTGGGCCATCAAGATTAAATTTTTTTCATCAAAAAAAATTATCTAAATGAAAAATATTGAACAAAGCTGTATGAACCAAATAAAGTTAAAATTTCATACCGAGGACCGTTTCTCTCCAAGTTTTTTTTCCACAAATTGAAGTCGTGCTGTTTTGTGGTGCGGCTTCAGGAACGGAGCCTTCTTTAAGACTCCTCTGACAATGCACTCTGATGATTGCAGCGTCCGCCAAACCATAATCCGTGACATAGGCGTACTGCAACATGCGGCAAGTGTGGAGCACGAAGAAAACGAATTGCTAGCTTTAAGTAATATGCGACGTTTTTCGTGGTCAGACAACTTGGGTTTTCTTCCAGAGCTATGCTTCACACCATATTCATCCGGATTGCTCAAAAATTTGGTGATAACACAACGTGTTCGACCGATTTTCCGCGATTTTCCGCTTACATTAAAGCTAACATCGTTGTAGGCTCTTATCCTTCCCTTTTCCTCGTCGGATAACAAGCACCCACGCGGCATTTTATTACAAATTCATTAAATTGATAACAGAAATGTAAAAAAAATTAATTGAAACCAAACCTTTCTCTCCAGCCGCAGTAATTGAAATGTGTCGTATAATTTTGATACACTTGCAGACATGACAAAAATCGATCTTTTGTGCTTTTTTTACCGCTACTTGAAAACGGGAGATGCAATCAGAGATAAGAACATCTCATTTTAAGCAGAATTCATTAAGCTTTCATTCTGCATATTTGATTTTGTTGTATTATGCTTTTCCATTCTCCTACGAGGGTCGAAATCGAACTTTGCTGATGGGTTTTCCCTCCAACTCCCAACCCCCTCCCCACCCACCACCCCTACACCCAATTCCCACTTAAATCCCACCCAAATCCCACCCACATCCCGCCCATTTCCCGCCCACATCCCACCCCCCCACCCCCCCCAGCCCACACCCACTTCACTACCCCCCCTATACACGGCTTCCACCCACTTCCTATTCTCAGCCACATCCCACCCACTTATCACCCACATTCCTCCCACTTCCCACCCACTTCCCACCCACTTCAACCCACCCACTTCACACCCATTAATACCCACTTCTCACCCACATCCCTCCCACTCCCGCCCACTTATCACCCACATCCCCCTCCCACTAACCACCACTCCCAACCACTATTCTCCCACTTCCCGCGGTATTTCCAACATCGGAATATGCAATCACAAATTATTTCGTATTCTATCCCTTCAAACCGAGTTTCAAGTCAATCTGGTGAAAAATAGTTTTTTGCATGCAGAGTTTTCCAGGAATTTCCCGACCGTTGGGTCAAATGTTCCAGCATCGGAAAATCACATCCCATTTTATTTCATTACTATACTCACAAACCGAGTTTCGAGCCAATCAGGTGAAAAAAAGTTTTTGCATGCTGAATTTTCCGGCCATTTTCCTCGTTGGCGGGTTTTCCAATATCGCGAACATGGCATTGCTCGAATTATTGTTCGTACTATTCCAAACCCAAGTTTAAGTCAATCGGATGAAAAAAATTGTTTACCATACAAACATTTCCGACCCTTTTCCGACTTTTCCAGGTCGGATTTTCCTGTAAATTAGTACACAGTTATTGTTGAATTTTCATATAGATCTTTGAAAATGAGTTTGAATTGATCGGATAATAAACAAAAATGTTTCATACAACAGTTTTCCCGTGAATTTTTCCGACTTCATGGATAGATTTTCAAAATTTTGAAGTTACGTTTCCTATATTTTATTATGCGTGACTTTGAAAATGAGTTTGGAGCAAATCGCTGGCAACTATAGTTTCGCCCTTACAACCTTGACCACCCACTTTCCACCCAGGGGGGTAAATTTTCCGGAAGTTTGGTGGCGTAGTTGTTGAAGATTTTCATATAGATCTTTGAAAATAAGTTTGAACTTGATCGGATGAAAAACAAAAGTTTCATACAACAGTTTTCCGCGAATTTTCAACACATTTCCCGACGAGAATTTTCCGAAATCCGTTCTTAGTACTTGATATTCAGCATTAGATAAAACTACTGTGAAAATCTCATGTTTCTATCTTTATATTTTGGCCTGTGCGACGGTCACCAGTCAGTCAGTCAGTCCCAGTCAGTCAATAGTCAGGTTGAACTCTTTTATATATATAGATATCTTTTTTGTTTTAAGCTAGGCGGAGGGTCCCCAGCCAGTCATTGAGCCAGCTGTATGAACTCTTATATATATAGATTTTTATTATGTGAAAATTTTCTTAAAAATATTTAATACATTGTCACCCCGCTGTTCTACAAATAAAATAGTGATAGCCTGACATAAGACTCTTCAACACTTGACCCCCCTTATCTACTCGAAACTCATTTTCCCGTTGATTATCTCAATTAAACTGGCAAAGCACAATAGCAGCACAACAAAAAAAATCCTGCTAGAAGTGTGTCGAACAGTGTGAAGGCAGCCTTAAGAAAAAATATTAATTGCAAAATAAATTGTTCTACATTTGTATACCCTGTACCCATTAAAAATGGGTAGAAGGGGATCATGAAGTTCTGCAAATGTATGTGCAGGAAAGGAAACATTTCCGACCCATAAAGTATATATATTCTTGATCAGCATCAACAGCCGAGTCGATTTAGCCATGTCCGTCTGTCCGTCCGTCCGTCGGTCCGTCCGTTCTTCTGTCCGTCTGTCTGTATGAACGCGTCGATCTCAGAGACTATAAGAGATAGAGAACCAAATTTTTGCATGAATATAGGTGGATACCGTACCCTGGTCGAGTTTCTTGCAGATTTGCAAAATTGCCCCCCTCCCCCCTTAAACCGCAAAAAACTGTCAAAGCCACAATATCGTGGCTTGGCATATTTTATCTTTGGCCGTATATCCATCTATTCTGAAACGCACTTTGAGATCTAAGCGAAAACACCAAAGTTATTCACAAAACAAAACTTGATTAACCTTTTAACTGTACAGGAATCGGACAAGCAATCTATGCCTGTTTGCCGTATAACCACCGGCACCTCAACCTATTTGTTGACAAAATATGTTGATAACTTTTACTGCAACGAAATAAATTTTCCGGAGTGAATA
Source organism: Lordiphosa stackelbergi (assembly GCA_018904235.1). Classification (NCBI taxonomy): domain Eukaryota; kingdom Metazoa; phylum Arthropoda; class Insecta; order Diptera; family Drosophilidae; genus Lordiphosa; species Lordiphosa stackelbergi. Next base: position 46,247 of record JAEIFU010000598.1, read on the forward strand.
TGAGCATGAATTTGATCTTTTTATACTCTGTACCGAAGGTACATAGAGTATATTAAGTTTGTGCAAAAGTATGTAACAGGGAGAAGGAATCATTTGCGACCCTACAAAGTATATATATTCTTGATCAGCATCAACAGCCGAGTTGATATAGCCATGTCCGTCTGTCCGTCCGTCTGTCCGTCCGTCTGTCCGTCTGTCTGTCCGTCTGTCTGTCCGTCTGTCCGTCCGTATGAACAAACAGATCTCAGAGATGGTAAGAGATAGAGGTTTGACATGTATGGGACAAATGCTTCTTATACTTGCAGGCAGATCAAGTTTATTTTTAATTTTTGCCACGCCCCCTCCCGCCCCCCGCAATTTTGAAAAAACGTCATATCTCCCACAGTTTTGTAGATAGATGATTCGTACCTTCTAGAGATAGTTAGTCATTACCAAAATATATCGATTTGCCGAAGAAATGATAAAGATCAGATGAGCGGTTCTTAAGTTATGAGCAATTAAGTGAATCACCACCCGCCACCCCCCCTCCCACCCTTTCACAACCAACGCCGCACAATGTTAGAGAGAGAGAGAGAGAGGGAGAGAAAGAGAAAGAGAGAGAGAGGGGAGAGAGAGAGGGGGAGAGAGAGGGGGAGAGAAAGAGAGAGATAGAGAAACTTAGAGTTGAGCGCAGCAGCAACAGTGCATTCAGCTCCTTCTCTAGGTATGTCATAGTCGAGCTTGACCGACTTTCGACCTGGAAATTATAATGCAGTTGAATTCTAGAGGTGAATATGACATAGAAAAAAATCATGAAAGTATGACCTTTGTTTTAGCCTTTAAAATCTTCACCCTCCCCCAAAAAAATATAATTATACCCTTGGAGAGGGTATATTAAAATTGTCCGGATGTTTGTAACGCACAGAAGGAAACATCTCCGACCACATAAAGTATATATATTCTTGATCAGCATGACGAGCTGAGTTAATATAGCCATGTCCGTCTGTCCGTCGTCCGTCTGTTTCTATGCTATCTCCTCCGTCAGTTTTAAAGCTATCTCAACCAAACTTTGCACGAAGTCTTTTGGTACAAATACGCTGCACATTTGTCGGAACCGGCCGGATCGGATGACTATAGCATATAGCTGCCATAGGAACGATCGGTTAAAAAAGTAGTTTTAGTGAGAAAAACTTTTTTGTTTTCAATGCTATCGCTCCCAACCCCCGTATTTATAAGATTTCTATGATTTCACATAATTTCACCGAGATTTATCAAAATCGGACAACTATATAGTATAGCTGCCATTCAAAAGATAGGTCTGAAAAAAAGTATTTGGCATTCATAACACAAGTTAACATAATTTTTCATCCTCTACAATTTGATGCCACTCCTTATGTAAAATCCCGCGCTGAATCCGAATATGGAGCTTAAAAATTTCTCAGTAGAACAGATTTCGAGATAATCCCAATTTACCGTTTTTCGCATTTTTGATAAAGGACCTCTCACTTAATTTCAATTATCTCAATAATGAAATAACTTATGAACAAGTTTTGTACACCAAATTAAAGCTAATAAAATTATCTTTCAATCGTTCGTACATCATTTCAATGTCAAATTTGTGGTGTAGCTGCTAATTAGAAAGATATCGAGAATTTTGTTTCATTTTTATTAAAATTTGAAAAAACCGCAAATAACACCGTTATTTTCACCAAGAAAAAATGTTCAAAAATTTCTTTCTCTTTTGGTTGATGTAACCTAATGTATAACAAATTCAAAAAGGGTTCATACATCGAAATCTGTTAGAAATTGTAGAAGTTATTAGCATTTATCTGAAAAATGAGCAATTTTAGTTTTACCGTTCAAGTGGTATTAAAAATGTCTATGGTCCGTTTTGCTCTCCCGTTTGTGTGCACAGTTTTTGAATTTGTTGAAAAGCTTTTAGCACAGACACTAGTTGATCCGTTGTACAATGATTTTGGTCCGACCCCTAGGTAACTGTAAAGCATGACCCATCTGAATCAGCCGATGACTTAGAAAACTATCAAGAATACGCAAAAGAGAGAAATCCCTTCTGACAAAGTGGACTACCGATCTAATAAGAGATCTAGATCTTTCAAAAGAAAAATCTGAAACTTTAGCATCACGCTTGCAAGAACGGAATTTGTTAAAGGATGATGTCAAAATAACATACTATATCGGCAAAAGCGCTATGCTGAGTATTACTTGAAAATAAAATAATATTTGTTCTTGCAATGATGTGTGTGGTTTATTTGAGGAGTTTAGTCAAGTGGCGTTTGCTTATCGCAAGTTTAGTCTAAAAGCGGAATTGTCGCACCAGGGATCATCAAGCCTTCGACACCGATAGCGCATGCCGTTAATATAAAAGAATCATATGAATCAATGGCCATGTTGCTTGATTTGATTAACTACAAGGAACATAACTGGAAAATTTGCGCAGATCCCAAAGTTGTTGCAATAGTTTCAGGATTGCAACAAGGATATACCAAACACATGTTTTTTTGTGTGCAAATGGGACAGTCGAGAACCCCACGAGCACTACGTTCGAATGGCCGGTCAGAACGAATTACATAGTTGGACAAGAAAATGTAAAGTTCGAGCCACTTGTCATAAAAAACTGGGTTTATTTAAAAATTTTGTGAAGGCTCTACAAAAAGACGATGATGCATTTGCATATGTGAAGAGTGTTCCCTTACCTATCAGAGGCAAAGATCAAAGAGGGTGTGTTTGTTGGGCCGCAAATAAAAAAAACTTTTCAAGGACTCACACTTCAATTCAACGTTGTCCAAGGATGAAGAGGACGCATGTAATTCATTCCGTTGTGTTGTCACTTCATTTCTTGGAAATTTCAGAAGTCCTAACTATAAGGAAGTCGTCGCACATTTAATAAGAAATTATAAGCAAATAGGTAAAGGTTGTATATTATATTAAAGTTTTCATTACACTCAAACGCTGCACATTGTATTGCAAACAGGAGTAAAAATATCGTTGAAACTTCATTTTTTTGAATTCCCGTTTGATTTCTTCCTGAAAACCTCGGCGATGAGAGTGATGAGCATGGTGAACGATTTCATCAGGATATGAAGAGTATGGGACGCCGCTAACAAGGATTTGAGGCCATGGTGTGAGACTTTTGTTGGTTTCTTGCGCGAGAGGAAAACTGTGCACACAAACGGGGGAGCAAAATGGACCATAGACATTTTTAATACCACTTGAACGGTAAAACTGAAATTGCTCATTTTTTAGATAAATGCTAATAACTTCTACAATTTCTAACAGATTTCAATATATGAACCCTTTTGAATTTGTTATACATTAGGTTACATCATCCAAAAGAGAAAGAAATTTTTGAAAATTTTTCTTGGTGAAAATAACGGTGTTATTTGCGGTTTTTTTCAAATTTTCGATAAAATGAAACAAAATTCTCGATATCTTTGTAATTAGCAGCTACACCACAAATTTGACATTGAAATGATGTATGAACGATTGAAAGATAATTATATTAGCTTTAATTTGGTGTACAAAACTTGTTCATAAGTTATTTCATAATTGTAGAGGAGTCCTGCAAATACATTTGCAGAACTTCATGATCCCCTTCTACCCATTTTTAATGGGTACAGGGTATACAAATGTAGAACACGTCACTTAGACCATTTTATACATCAATTTGAATTTTGCTGTTGATTTGACAACACAATAGACCAAAATTGGTCGCGGAGCACCACTTCCCAAAAAATAAAAAATATAAATATTTTTAAACTCTTTTCACATACACAAACAAAAAAAGTATTTAAATTTTTAAAAAAAGGCATATCAAAGAAAAAATTTTGAAGGCTTTACATATGTGCATTCGACTGAGCATCATTTTAAACTGTACATATTATGTGTGTTTATTTATTTATTTATTTATTTGTTTAAGAACTAAGTTAACTTAGATCTAATAGTGAGGATGTAGCGCTGGCTGCTATGGCCTTAGGCTACTTTAAATTTAGATTTTTCTTACATCTAGTGGATTACTGTGATTACACCATATCAATTCCCTTAAATGCCATTTTACCTCAATTGATCAAGACGGTTCTCTCCCACAATTTAAAAACAACTTAAGCCATCATTTTCCCTTTCTATTGTCTAAATGATTTCCTCTGTGATCCCCTTTATTTTTTATCTTTTTTAATTTTTTATTCCTTTCAGCTAAAAAATTATATCCCTATGGTTTGTTATTATATAGGGAATCTGTAAGCTGTCTGCCATACCAAAATTATTTGACCTCATAATTACTGCCAATTACAGCATTTTTGCCAACTACTTAGTGCATCCCAGCATGGTTTTATTCGTCGACGCTCGGTCTCCACAAACCTACTCGAATTTTCTTCAATAGTAAATAAGGGATCTTTCCACATCGTAAGCAAATTGATGTCGTCTACACGGACTTTAGTAAAGCTTTTGATTCGGTTAATCATAATTTACTTCTCTATAAATTATGCTTAGTTGGTCTTACCCCAACTCTCCAATAACCATAACCGTCAAGTGCGTTTAAGTCTGCTGTATCTGAAATCGTTCACGTTTCACTCTCAGTCAACTCGGCCCGTTGTTATTTAACCTTTTCATTAATGACATTCCCCAAGTTCTTTCCCATTCAAAACTTATGTACGCTGATGATCTCAAGCTATGTGCGTCATTTGACGATCAGTTTCTCCACTTCTATTACAAAGTGACTTAAATGCTCTGAGTGCTTGGTGCCGCCTGAATCGTCTTCCCCTTTTTAATATTGCTAAGTGCAATATTTGACTTTCCACAGAACTAAGCCGTATTTCTTCCAGTACACCATTCATGGAGAACCGTTAGATCGTATATTCAAGGTCGATGATTTGGGCATATTATTTGAGCCCAATTTGAGCTTTAACAGTCACATCTCTGTAATTTGCAACAAGGCTAAGACGCCCTTGGATTTATTAAGAGATGGTCCAAAGAATTCTGACCCCTACCCACCAAACTCCTTTAACCTCACTGGTAAGACCTAACCTGGAATATTGCTCTTGCCTCTGGTCCCCGCATTACCAACAGTACCAAGATCAAATCGAATCAGTTCAGAAACAGTTTTGATTTTATCCCTTCGTGGCTTAAACTGGGACACCACCATCCACCTACCGCCCTATGAACAGAGATTGCGCCTAATAGACCTCCCATCACTTAAGTCCAGAAGGATCTGCCATGCAGTAGTTTTCATCCAAAATCTTCTGGCCGGTGAGATTGACTCAATTGCTCTCCTAAGCCTAATTAATTTGTCAGTGCCACCTAGAGCAACTCGACACTATATACCTATCTATCTACCGCCCCGCCTAACGAACTATGCTCATCGAGACCCGTTCCGTTGCCTGTGCCTTGTTTACAATGAGTACTATCACCTATTTTCCATAGATAGCTCGCCATTAGACGTAAAGAACTCCTTGATGTCACTCCTCAACTAATACCCTCATGCAATGGTACTCTGACCACTTATGCTGTGAGTTGGACCATAGCTGGCATTGCCAATAAATTTGTCCCACCAGGTCAGGAGTTCGCTATTAGCTTAATTCTTATGTAAATTACTTTTAATATTTATTGTTTGACTGAACATTGTTAAACTTACCTCTAATAAACAAATAAATAAATAAAAACAAGTAAGACCGTTGCAGTCGAGTAGCCCGACTTCAATATACCCTGTACAATTGACAACGAGAGCGTAAGTTAAAGTCGGCTTTAACAGTGCTCCTGCTTTCCTTAGGGAAAAGTATCCGAAAAGTATGCAACATTTTTTTTGGGGTGGGTGGGGTGGTAGCGGGGGGGCTTGGATCGCATTTTTGCTCATAACTTCTGAACCGTTCATCCGATTTTTATCATTTCTTCGGCAAATCGATTTATTTTGCTAATTACTTACTATCTCTCAAAAGTACGAATCGTCTATCTTCAAAACTGTGGGAGATAAACGTTTTCCAAATTGCGGGGGCGGGAGGGGGCGTGGCCAAAATTTGAAACAAACTTGATCAGCGTACAGATAAAAGAAGCATTTGTCCCATACATGTCAAACCTCTATCTTTTACCATCTCTGAGATCGACGCGTTCATACAGACAGACGGACAGACGGACGGACAGACGGGCGGACGGACGGACAGACGGACATGGCTAAATCGACTCGGCTGTTGATGCTGATCAAGAATATATATACTCTATAGGGTCGGAAATGTTCCTTCTCCCTGTTACATACATTTGCACAACTTCATTATCCCTTTTTATTTTTTTTTTTTTTTTGTGGTGTAAAAAAAATTTTTTTTTATTGTTTATACTTAAAACTAAATTAATAATTATATATATATGGCTCTATTTTAACATATTACTAGAAATGATTGAGAAAAATAAGATTATGATGAAGCTTATAGTTTGTTATAAATATTAGCATGTTTTAGAAATTTTATAATTGTTTGTGCATTGGTTTCATTTAAGTTGATTAGAAGTGGGATTGGATTAGGATTTTAAGAATTGCGTTTCTGGATGGACGCAGAGCGGGACAGGATGTTAGAATATGCTCTATGTTTGTGGCTTGTGGTTCTTGGCATAATTGGCATTGGTTTGTTATGTTTTTGTCCAGGTAATGCCCTTGGGTTAGTTTGGTATGTCCAAGTCTCAGTCGTGTTATTTTAATTTGGTCTAGTCGTGTCAACTTAGAGTTTTTTGGGAATGTAAGGGGGGATAGTGTTTGAAGGGTAACTGAACGGTACCAGATTGAGGTAAGGTTCCACTGGTCTATTTTGCTCTTCAGAAAATTTTTTTTAAGGAAGTGATCTATGTCTTTTTTGTTATAATTGTTAGTACAGATAAGTGGAATAGATTGGGCGAACTTGGCTGCTGCGTCAGCAGTTTCATTGCCTTTTATGTTTGTGTGTCCAGGGACCCACATTAATTTTATTTTGCTATAATGTTTAGCAAGATCGCTTCTTATTCCGCTGTTTAAGATCGCATCCAGAGCTGAGAGGGAGTCTGAACAAATAGTATATCTGCCGCGAGATTTACTGACTAATTTCACCGCCTCATAAATGGCAATAATTTCGGTCGATAGGACCGAAGAAGGCCATATTTTAGTACAGATGTTTCTGTGGTAATGGCATATGTAATAGTGTTGTGTGATGCGGATCCATCTGTATAGCATAGTCACCAAGAGCTGATCTTATTGCTGCATTCACTACAACTTTAACCTTGTTCAGAATTGATATCGGGGCGCGACCGTAAAGAAAGAGAGCGTAATCAACCTTTGAGATTATGAGAGCGTTTAGAACTGAAACGAGAAAGGCAAAGCTAACTTCGTCTGTACCGAAGTTTTCATACACTTGAAATAGCTTGTCTCGGTTCGCGACTTCGACCAAACTTCGCATCAGTTAAAAACATTACATATTACCCTGACCTTTTGGGGCAGTAATTGAGAACAAAACATTTTTCTTACTAAAAACCATTTTCCGAACGAACATTTGTATGGCATCAAGAAGTTCATTTAATGTTCCGACATATTAAGCTGAGTAAAAAGACTCAGTCACAGATCGATAGCTCCAAAACTGAGGTGACTAGTTCGGTAGAAACGACAGACGGACAGACGGACGGAAAACTAATCGACCAGCTCATCACTGATCAGACGCCTCTCATTTAATTACTGTTTTTGATAAGGAGTTAATTAGCTCCTTTATGTGGTCGTTCCATTTATACTTTTTGTTAATGGTGACTCCAAGAACTTTCAACGAGCTAACCGAATGAATGACAGTGTTGTTTGATGTGACTTGGCAATGGCATTGTCGTTTATTGCAGATATGAATGTGTTTGCATTTGTCAACGGATAGCTTAGATCCTGAGTAATCGCCCCAGTTACGTATGTTTTCGAACAGTTGATCTAAGTTTTTTGTTAGGTTTTTAGATTTTTTAAAATTAATAATAAGTTGAAAATCGTCTGCATAGCTGCAGAAAGCGATGTCTCTTTGGTTTTCTATTATCCTAGCCAATTTGTCATAGGCAATTAGGAATAAAACAACAGATAACGGGGAGCCCTGCGGTACCCCGTTTTCTATGGGGACCACATTTGATAATTGCGAACCTATTTTTATTATGCATGAGTTTCCATTCTCTTAGTTGATCCAAAATGGCATGTAAGCCAATCCTGTCAAACGCCTTGGAAAAATCAAGGGAGACAATTGATACTTGTCGTTTTTTGCCAAGAGAGTCAGTTGTCAAATAATCTGCGTATAGTAGACAATCTGGAACTGATTTGTGTTTCTTGAAGCCAAATTGGCTTCTGGAGAGGAGGTTGTTGTCCTGTACAAACCACCATAACCGTTTTGCGATAATTTTATCCATGACTTTGGAGATGCATTGATTAAGTGAAATTGGACGGTAAGAGTCTGGTTTAGTTTTGTCGGTGTTAGGCTTATTTATTGGGATTACTAGACTGGTTTTATACTGCTGTGGTATTTTTGTGTTGAATATACGTGTATTGTTAAAATGACCTATTATCCTATTTTGGAGAGTTGGTATCGCGTGTTGTACCATCGGATATGAAATTCTGTCGTACCCCGGAGTATGACCTTTTAAAGCATTAAGACAGCTTAACAATTCGTTAGTGTGGATATTAGCTTCAATTTTCTCAGCTGATTGGCTTGGAGTGTAATCTAACTGCAGGTGGGAGGAGCTTAATTTGTTGGAAACAAAGGTTTTTGAGAAATTTTTGTTGTCAGATGCCTCCGACCAGAATTGTGCGAAAGCGTTGGCTATTGTATTGTGATCAGAGCTGATATTTTTCGTGTGAGGGTTCCATAATGCATGGATCGATTTCATTGGATTTAGCCCACAGAACGAACGGATGTTCGACCAAATTTTAGATGATGGTGTGTTGGGATTTATTTGTGACGTGAATTCTAGTGTTGCTGCTTTTTTATACTTTCTGATTTCACGTCTGAAGATTGCATTTGCTTTTCTGAAATTTATGATGTTTTCTTGTGTTATGTTTCTGGTTAGTTTGTTCCACATTTTATTTTTCTCTTTTTTAAGAGTCTCTAAAGTTTTGTTCCACCATGGAACATTTCGTGGTTGTTCTTTAAGAGACGTTTTTGGGATAGCTCTGTGGGCGCTCTGTAGTATTATTTTGTTAAGGTTCGCAGCCTTTTTTGTTGACCTCGCCTGCTATGGGGACACTGGTGTTTATAATACTGACAGATTTTTCGTATAGTTCCCAGTTTGCTTTGGCTAATTTAAAATGGCTTCTTAGTGGCTTAAATGGTTGATACTTTTGGTAAAGCGACATGATGATTGGGTAGTGGTCGCTACCGCACAGGTGGTCAGTCCGTTTCCAAGATACATTTGGGAGCATGTCAGGTGTGCAAAACGACAGGTCTATGTGTGTGAATGTGTTGTGTGTGGTAAAATGAGTTGGTGATTTGTCGTTAAGAAGGGTCCAGTTGTTTTGTGTGATGTATCTGTGTAGTATGTTGCCTCTCCTATTTGACTTGGGTGAGCCCCATGTGGGGTGCCAGTTGTTAAGGTCACCTGTAATAAGTGCTGTTCTATTTCGGAGTGCAAATAGATTATCTAGGTTTGTTGTGCTAAACGACTTGTTTGGTGGTATATACACCGAGAATATTGTGAACTTTGATTCAGAGCGTATTTCAGCCGCAACTGCTTCAATCTCATCATTAACTCTGAACTCTGTCGATTGGACTGATTTGTGTATGAGCAGGGCTGTTCCTCCAAAGCTATTTTTAGGTGTGTTTATTATAATGTTATAATTCACTGGTATTGGGAATGGGGTATATGGTTGTAGGTGAGTTTCTTGTAGAGATATAATTTGGGGTGAATGTTTTTTTATGATTATAAGAAGTTCGCTGTAGTTGTTAGTGTAGCCGCGAATGTTCCACTGTATTAAATTAAGAGGCATGGTTAAATAATTGAGTTAAAGATAAAGAGAGTCAGTATATACAGAGTGAGATTTACTACAGTGAACTGTAGGTTGTAAATATCATGTTGTCCCCGGCTGACTGACTAAGGGGCCGATCTCTTCAAAAAGTTTGAAAAGATGATGCTCCTCAGTCAGCCAACTGGGGACAAATTTTGGAGTTGGGTGCATTTTAATCGTATTCCATGTTGTCGGAACCGTCTTCAATTCCTGCTATGGTGTTAATTTTGGTTTTTTCAGCATTTGATTTTAGTTGTCTTATTGCTTTTCTTGAGGTCGTACGGGGTAGTATTTGTACTTTTTGTTTGTTGATTAGATTCTGGCTTAACTTAGCGGTTACGGAGGTGCTGGGTTGAGTGGTTGCTGCAAGGTCCTCCAGGTCGTCATAGTACAGTATACTGCGGGCGGCAGTGTTGGGGTTAGATTTGATTGTTGGCTTAGACTGGGTTTCGGGTTGGCTCATCTTGGTTGTTGTGTTGTTGGCTGGAGCCGTCTTAGTTGTGCTGGTGAGTGGAGTGGGCATCTTAGCTACGGTTGCAAAAGTTTGGTGACCAAGTTGATGGTTGTGGTTATACATTTCGTATGCTGCTTTGTTGTCTATCTTGTGAATCGTTTTGATGGCGATGATTTCTTGTTGTTTCAGGTAAACTGGACATTTTTTGTCAATGGAAGAGTGTGAATTATTGGGCAGTTTGTTTATACTGCAGTTGATGCATCCAATGTTGTTTGTGCAAATTTCGTTTTCCTCCTCGTTTACGTGGTTCTGGGAGCCGCAGTTATGGCAAGTTTTCTCGCTTTTGCACACTTTGAACGTATGTCCAAATCGCAAGCAATTGTTGCAGCGTAGTGGAGTTGGGATGTACTGACGAACGCTTGTTTTCTCATACCCGATCATGATGTAGTTAGGAAGAGTTGTTGAGGCGAATGTGAGGATATGCAGTCCAGTTTCGTTCAGGTTACCATTTACCTTTTTCATTATTTTCTTAACCAGAGTGACATTTTGGGTTTCCAGCTCGGATTGAATCTCATTTTAAGGTACGTCTCGCAGATCATTGGAGTAGACAACTCCCTTGCTGTAGTTGAAAGAAAGATGTTCAGAGACGGTAACAGGCATGTTGTCCGTGAAATGAGTCATCTTTAGGAGCTTGTTGGCTTGTTGAAGGTTTTTCGTTCTTATGAGTAGATCACCACTTCGCAATCTCTTGCAGGAGTCGACCTCGCCGCCACAGTTAAAGTCAATGATTTTTTCCGGGGCAATTTTTCCGACCATATATAGCTTAAATTGTTTTTCATTTTCATTGGCACGAGATATCACTATGTACTTAGGTCCAGGTGAATTCAATGTTTTAACTTGGCTTGGGGTCAGAAAAACCGGCCCGTTTGCCTTTTGTTGATCGGGGGGGTCGCCCTCAACCATTTTTAGTCTTTAAAAAGACTTTTTATCAGAGGTTTTAAGTTTTTTCTCTCTTTTCGCACAAACAGCTAGATCGGGTTTAAGATAAGCGCCCGCAACCGTCTGCGTAGGCGGAAGAGACGGAGAAGAGGATGAAAAAAACAACACTGATAAGAGCAGTTGAAGCTTAGGTTTGCTAAAAGCGACCGTTCACGACGAGAACTGGCTTGCGACTGCATTATGTAAATATTTCGGATAGTAGTATTTCGTAAACATCAAACTCACCTTAATTTTTTGTCCACACTTTTTATACCCTGTACTAGGGTTGTCGAAAATATTATCGATATATCGAAATATCGATATTTTTGCACAAAATGAAGAATATCAATATCAAATATTTTTCGGATGAGATATATCGGATATTGAATATTTTGGGGTGATATTTTTCGGGGATATTTTTGTTTTAGCGTTCGGTCACACTGTTGTGAATAACTGTTTCGTGTGCGCTGGACATTTAAGGCAAAATAAAATCAAAGCATGGAGATACTTGGCAGAAATGCAACTTATCAACGGCAAATGTATTGAATTTGTGTTCTTCGATGTGGAATTGGCGGCTATTTATGCATTTTTTATATTGCGGCTGCACATTAAATATACTGTATGTTTTTCATATGTAGGACGTAAATCAAATGAAATAGCGGAAGCTGTGTTACGTATGATATGCAAGGACAATCTTCCTTACCTTATGAACAAATACGTGCCCTTGTATAAAATGCCAAGTCGCTTAAAGGTGTGTATTTTTAATTAGTTACTCTATCCATTCCCACCTAAACTTGCCAACGACAAGGGGTTTTATATGGGTAATATGTAAAATAATGAATGATCTCGTCTTTATTTACAGGTAACAGAATTGATTGAAGAAAACTATGATAATTGTAAGGATAAAGTGAAACAGGCGTTTCAGCAAATCTATAGTTTTGCATTCACCTGCGATGCCGTTACCATTACCAACTCTAACAGGGCCTATCTGACAGCTCATTTTGTGAGAAATGGATCAATTTATTATATTTGTCTTCAATTCGAATTCATTAATAAGTTTTCAGAGCTTCTTATGTTATATATGAAATAAAAAATAAATATCTTTTCTTAATTTAATAAATATACATTAAATCTCTATTTCTTTTTGCGCAGTCAGATTGAAGTTTTTATTACGCGTCAAATGGCGCCTCAATTATCTTAATAAATCTGTTCATTGTTAAGATCCGGGCTTTTATTGAAAAATATCGAAAATATCGATAATGTTTGATGTTTTTGACACCAAAATATTTATATCGAAATGATACTTTTTCAATATCGCCAAAAATATCGATATAGATATTTTAAATAAAACACCTTGTGGAGGTGGGGATGGATAGAGTATATGTACTTATTAAAAATACACACCTTTGAGCGACTTGGCATTTTATACAAGGGCCCGCATTTGCTCATAAGGTACATAAGCCCTTCCTTTTCCACACAGCAGACAGGAAGATTGTCTTTGCATATCATACGTAACAGCTTCCGATATTTCATTTGATTTACGTCCATTATTTGCTAACAGACACACGACGTACATTACTTGTTAAAAAATTCAATTATTTAGTTTCTATATTTACCTTTGAAGGCTCCCATATTCTTTATCGCATCCTTTACTAATGTCTGGTTTGGTGGAATTTTCGTCTAAAAAAATTGGAAGATTTTAAATAAAATTATAGATTTACATTAGAGCTTCCGGAGATTGAACAAGTCCAAGCCTATTTATGCCCTTTTTATAGACTTACAAACATATGTATATACAAGCATGCACATATGTATTTATGTTTAATACCAGTACATTTAATGTGTTCCAAATTCCCAGAACTGAAAATGATATACATATACTTACATTTGCCGTTGATAAGTTGCATTTCTGCCAAGCATCTCCATGCTTGGCTTTTAAGTGCACCTTTATATTTGTTGAGTTGCCACTGGTCTTCACAACTTTATTGCACTGCGATTTCTGTGCATTAACTTTAATAAAATAACTTTAAAACATTTTGCCTTAAATGTCCAGCGCACACGAAACAGTTACTCACAACAGTGTGACCGAACGCGAACAAAAATATCCCCGAAAAATATCACCAAAAAATATTCGAAATCCGATATATCGCCTCCGAAAAATATTCTTCTTCATTTTGGCTAAAAATATCGATATTTCGATAATATTTTGACAACCTTACTTAATATATATCAAGTTAGGCCCAATATCTATCTATTCTTAATACCACAATAAGATCAGAGCAAAACCACCGAAAATATGCGAGTGCGCCTCCCCATTTATTCAAGTAAATTCGAAAACAAATAAAAAGAATTTAAAACCATAGGAACCAGATTACTTGGTACTAGGTATTTGCAGTCGGAGCACTGGAGGGCAACACTTTTACTTGTTTATAAATTCGAAATTTGCTACAAGCCTGCTTTTGGGATTCCCAAGCCTTCATAGCAGTTCTGTCATGAAGTACCTTCTGCCAGCTCATTGAAGATAGGTCAAGACTGCTGATGGATGAATTGTGCAATTCATGAAATAGCGTTATACAGTCAACCAGCCTCCTTTGTGGTGGTGTGCGTGTCTTGTTTTAGAAAAGTTATAGACAAAAACAAAACTTAATGACCTAGAGCCTGCTTAAAAGCTCTACGATTTATCTCTTGTTCAAAAATTAAATTAATTTCATATTTTATATTAAACTAGTAGACCCGCGGCTTCGCTGCTTCCTTTATGGATTTAATGTTTAATTTGTCTATCGTAAAATGTTCCGTTCGACGGAATCACACAAAATTAAGTGAAATGGGCGTCCAAACACACATTTTTGACCCAAATTTCAGAATTTTTTGCTTACCTCTTTGCTTACCGTTTTGCAGCCGCTTTAATTAGAAATGCTTTTATTTTGTGATGTATTTGATGTAATTGTTGGAACATATTTGGTGTAGAATCTAACCACAACACAGTAGTAAGATTAAACCGAATTATCGAAAGTGTCAAATAGGTAATGTGTGATTCTATGTTTATATTCATATAAAGTTAACAAATTTTGCGCATCTTTGCTCATTTTGGAAAAAATATATAAACAGGTAAGAATAGAATAGTTATAGGGTTATCCTTCGTGGCGATTTGCGAGTTTGGTTGAATGGCTGTGCAAACAAATAAAATTGCCTTCCTGAAAGGTTAATGACATCAAAACGAAACTTGCCCATGTTCAGACGCTGCTGAAAAAAGCTAACAATCGTGATGAGTGATTTCGCCCAATTTGCACTGGATACTAAAAATCTATTAAATATGTTTAAAAATATTTCCAGCTCGTATGTTTTACACATGTTGCAATTTATCGCTGCCTATAAAACTGTGCGACAAATTTCAACTTTTTTCAAAACTACCAAGCACCACTATGCGGAATCGATAGTGCTACCGGAACTGAGTAAATCCCTATCAGCGTTTGGCTAGATTGGAAGCACTTTTTTTTATGGACCCTCAAAGTTGTTGAAATTGGGTGTGCCAATCAAAAAAAGGTGTCATTAGTTTTGGGCAAAAAGCTCATTTAGTTTTAGTGAAAGCTGCAAACTGTTTTCGGCAAAGTTGTAGCTGACAGTTCGCAGAATAAATTCTTCGTACAAAGATTTTTAAAAAATTCATGTTTTCCGGTAGTATTTTTTAAAAACTTTTTTCGAAAACGTAATTTTTCTTTTTCGAGTATAACTTTTAAAAAATCAGAGTTTTTCGCGTACTTTCTTTGGCAAAAAAGAAGCTTTTGAGATACCAAAAAACTCTGCATCCTCCAAAACGGCCCCAAAAGTGTGAATTTCCAAAAAAATTTACTTTTTTGTTGTCATTGTTTATTAGATACTCAAGTTTTTCACCAAAATAGCAGGCAATTAAGTTTTTTTAAGCTTTTAGAGCAAAACATTACTCGTTTTACTTGTTGTAATCCATAATTTAAGAAAACGAGAGCGTAAGTTAAAGTCGGCTCTAACCGACCCCGATATACCATGAAAAAACATGTTTAACAGTGTTCCCGCGTTCCTTAGTGTGACCATCCAAAAAGTATGCAACATTTTTTTAGGGTGGTAGCGGGGAGGCTTGGTTCACTTTTTTGCTTATAACTTGAGAACCGTTCATCCGATCTTTATCATTGTTTCGGCAAATTGATTCATTTTGCTAATTACTAACTATCTCTAGAAGGTACGAATCCTCTATCTTTAAAACTGTAGGAGATATAACTATTTCCCAAATTGCGGGGGCGGGAGGGGGCGTGGCCAAAACTTGAAACAAACTTGATCTGCGTGCAGATAAAAGAAGCATTTGTCCCATACATGTCAAACCTCTATCTCTTACCATCTCTGAGATCTAGGTGCTCATACAGACACGGACGGACGGACGGACGGACGGACAGACGAACAAGGCTAAATCGACTCGGCTGTTGATGCTGATCAAGAATATATATACTTTATATGGTCGGAAATGATTCCTTCTGCCTGTTACATACATTTGCACGACTTTAGTATACCCTTGTTACTCTACGAGTAACGGGTATAATAACAATGCTTATACGGAAATCGACTCGGATTTCGGAACAGGACCGATTAATTATTATTAAAATTTTTTTTTTAAATTAAATATTTACGCTTATTTGATCTCAACTTGTCAAAAAAATGTATTAGCATGTTAAAATATTTTAAACAGTCTTAAATTGACAACCTTTTTGCTGAAAAATTACAGAATTTTCGAAAAATATTCAAAAAATAATTATTTTCTTAAATTATGGGTAACAACAAGTAAAACGAGTAATGTTTTGCTCTAAAAGCTTAAAAAACTTAATTGGCTGCTATTTTGGTGAAAAACTTGAGTATCTAATAAACAATGACAACAAAAAAGTAAATTTTTTGGAAATTCACACTTTTGGGGCCGTTTTGGAGGATGTAGAAGTGTTCAGATTGTAAAACCTTGTTCAGCAGAGTTGTTTGGTATCTCAAAAGCTTCTTTTTTGCCAAAGAAAGTATGCGAAAAACTCTGATTTTTTAAAAGTTATACTCGAAAAAGAAAAAAATACGTTTTCGAAAAAAGTTTTTTAAGAAATACTACCGGAAAACATGAATTTTTTAAATATCTTTGTATGAAGAATTTATTCTGCGGACTGTCAGCTACAACTTTGCCAAAAACAGTTTGCAGCTTTCACTAAAACTAAATGAGCTTTTTGCCCAAAACTAATGACACCTTTTTTTGATTGGCACACCCAATTTCAACAACTTTGAGGGTTCATAAAAAAAAAGTGCTTCCGATCTAGCCAGACGCTGATAGGGATTTACTTAGTTCGGGCAGCACCATCGATTCCGCATAGTGGTGCTTGGTAGTTTTTTTCACTGTTGCACAGTGTAATTAGAACTCGAAAACGGGCATATTTAACTCTCATGAGTTCAAAATGCAATTTTATTGACTTTCTTGTACGATTTTTAAGTGTTAGGAAAACTAGAAAACAAATGACATACAAAACAATTAAGTTAAAGCATTTTACAACTCGACTGGTTCAATGGCAAAACTTTATGGGCGAATGATATAATGGCTGAAGCTGGTTGCGATGCGGCCAGATCGCAAAACACGTGACATTGGTTATCCTTTGAGCCGCTCAACGGGCGTGCCACAAATGCAAATATGGACTTCTTCACCGAGCGCTGAAGTCCTTCGTCGCTGGCAGTCACACTCCAAAATCGATGATTCGGGTCCATGCTAAAGTGCGAGATGTGCGGTGCCGCGTAATGACGTCGGAAAAACCTCTTCCGCGTATTGTCGGTCAGTGTAATGCCCTGTTGGGATATCTTGAAATGCACCTCTATGGGTGAAGGAAGCTGGGACTCGGAGTACATTTCATTAACAGCCTTACGAACGGCCTCGTCGCCCGTAAGCGATTCCATATCGCACTGGAATAGGTAGAGTACGTTGCAGGCGGCTCCCTGTGATAGAACCTGCTTCTGCTTGGAAATCAGTTCTTCATCCAGCGAAGTCATCAATAGATCCTGCTCTGGTATTATCAGTGTACAGGGTAGTGCCAATTGATTGATCGAATGCTGATACACAAAGGCGGAAAGGGACGAAAAAATGGGCTCATTGGTGCAGCCCTTAAGACGCACTCCACGTGTGGTGGGCTCCAAGAGAAAGTGCCGCACCAACTCATCCCCATTAGCAGATCCGCTGATCACACCCGGAGGAGGTTTGGCCACCCGCAAGACCAGGCCATAGGCATCGCGATAAGTGGTAGAGTCGCGGATGAGAAACGTACCTGGCTGTGCGTTGCGCAACAGCAGAACGGCTTCTTCGCGCGACATATGTGGCTTGTACCAATACTCTGACGAGTCCTTTGCGAATTTCACCAAATGTGGCTCCACCTCTTGGGTGTGGCTGCTTGTATCAATTGGTCTCGTTTGCTGTTCGTTTCGGTGCTCCTCACAAATAACGACTCTTGACGAAGGATACGGACTGACACAACGCTCAGAGTTGGCCGTTTTGGGGACAACGGGAAATGTGGGGGTCTCCGGGCGTTTTCTCTCCACTAAAAGCAGGGATGACTCAAAGTTTGGTGCCTTGTGGGTGGCATCTGGTAAATCTATGGACTCCATGTGTTTGACCACCTGGGATTTTTCTCTCACATTTTCCGCAGAAAGTATGGTCCTATTTAGTCGTTCGTGCAGCTCGTCCAAATCCTTCTGTATGGCCGCATTCTGGGCCAGCTGGATGGCCACATTATTTTGTTCACGCAGCGCTTGTTCCTTGCGCTCCATGAGCATTTCCTCAAACTCTTGTCTCGAGGGCGTTTTGCGAAGAACAGGACGCGAGGGTGAAATGCTGGGTCGCGTGCTCCTCCGAGTCGTTGACGGACTGGGCGGCAACGCATTCTGCGTGCGTTTTACTTTGGGTGTTTCCAAAACATCATCATCGGTGGGCACATGATTCAAGTCGCTGGTATTAAAGCCCACGGGAAGGTTGCCATATGTGAAGGGCCGAGCATTCTCACGGGCATGGTATGGTATATTTTCGCTGTCGTCTCCGGACTCTGGAGATCTGCGCTCCACATCAACGGCGACAGATGGCGCTACATGCACCGAGTCCATTTTGCAATACAACAAAAATATGCTTCTAAATTTAACAAATTGTGCTGTATAAATAAGCGTGTGCGTATATATGCACGTGTGTGTCGGCGTATATATAGAATACGCAATATGTACCACTCGGCGGTGTCTGCCGCGTCTCTTGGCACACGTCAGGCACGCACAGAATCTCCCAAATGACTGATGGCATCTGGTAGGGGCTCGCCGCCTATAGTCTGACTCTCTCTCCCTCTAAGACTATTTGGGCCGATGTGCACGGATATATACAACATGTTTACAAAATTTGTAGCCAAAACATTGGACAGAGAGGGAGAGAGATTGAACATTGAGAGTACTCGCCATTCGAAATCTCTTATTCTTCGAATATCTCCAAACTTTTATAAAAATGCCAAATCTCAAAAATTATTATTCAAAAGCACATAGGTATGAACTATTTAGACCTAGATGTATGTACACAAATATACGCTGTTCAGACATATGCACTTAGCAACAAAGTACAAAATTGTTCCACATTTTAAACGTTAATCCATTTTTTTGAATAATTAAAAGCGCAGCTAAACCTTAAAGAAGATTATGAGGGGAAAATTTAACTATTCCTAGATAATAGAAGATTGACTTAGTACAAGCTAAGAAAAATTTAAGTGGATGCAGGCTCACAGTTTTACATTTATTTAGTGATATGAATCCATGGAAGCATAACTTCACTCAGCGCAAAATCGCATATCCCAAAGTTTTAGGCGCCAGTTGTTTCCATACATGTGTGAACACCTGCTAGAGACAGTGCCAGTTGACTATTGTCATAGATGATACAATATATACAAGACAGTGCAACCACTTTGACAGATAAGTCTCAGGTTACAAATTTTAATTGTTTAGTTTTAACTTGATTTAAATTAGTTGTTGATATTAGGCTACCTTCACACTGTTCGACACCTGAGACATGATAACCTAGTAAGCCTGCATTTCCCCACAATATTCTATGAATTTGACAATCAATTTAAATTAAAAACATATCAAAAAGCAGGACTACAAGACTTTCATGTCTCATGTGTCGAACAGTGTGAAGGCAACCTAATTTTCATTCCTTTTCATTTTGGTAACCGAAGCACATATTTTAAAATATGGTTGCATGGTATGGTATCGCATTATGGTTGCCATATATGTTCAAGGATATTTTTCGTAAAAAATCAATTCTGGCAGCCCTAACAATCATATTTGATTTTACCATTACTATTCGACTAAAAACATATTTAAACACCAAATTATAGTTGATCTTTTGTATTGATTATGCACGGAATTCCAACTTGCGAATTACAAGGAGTCTCATATTTTTTTAGCAAAGCAGCTAACCGGTGTGTAGTCGAATGGCTCCGGAGTTGGTGACTCCGGGATTTTTGGCAAGTCCTAACTGAACCTGAACCGGGGTAAAAAATCGTTGAAAATTTCGCCATTTTCCAATAAAAGCAATATACAGTTTTTTTTGTGGTTATTTGCGTTTGAGTGTTTATACGAATTTAGAAATCGCTTAGACGTTCTCAAATTTACATTTCTGTTCCTCTAGCACAAGTATCAGCCGAGCGCTCGCTTCTACTATTAAATTTATTTTATCCAAAGCGCCAAAAAGCTAGTATTGATGGAAGTTTACTGGAAGACATACTAATGATAACCTTCAACAAAGCTCGAGTGTTATTCTGAAAATTTCAAAATATCGAAAAACTGCTTAAGTTTGTTCCAACTTACATACATACATTCTTTCCAATTAGTTGGTAAGCCCGCTGAAATATACTCTGTACCTGGAGTGGGTGCGGCTATTCGTTGCGTGTTATCATCTAAGGGCACATATTATAGGTCAGTGTCTCAATACATTTAATATCTTAGAAAATTCTACTGTGTAGTTTTCCAGGATATTCTACTCAAATCAAGAATTTTATGCTCGAGCCAAGCCTTTCGAACTTCTCGCTACTAGTACTCTACTCCCTCAAACCTTTTTATTTGTATTTTTATCTAATTTTAAATAAAAATAAATAAAATAAATAATAAGTTCTTACTTTAATCCCTTTATGAGACCACTTATACATAAACCAGAGAGCGAGAGCGGAAAAATATATGTAGCACTCTAGACATGTTTCAAGTGTAGTGTGATGATATGGAGTTTAATGAAGTCGGCGAGCAGGAATATCTTCATTTACTTGTTTAATTAAAATGATCATGACAATTCCCTTTCTCTTCATTCCCCCAACCAAACCCCCCAACCCACAACCCCTCTGCCCACCCAGACCCCCGCCTTCCTCTTCATTAACGTTATTAAACAACCATTTTAACTCCGTTATGTTCGCTTTAAAATGGATCGAATCGCGTTTGAGATGCGTCTCACAATTGATTTTGTTAATGAATTCTCATTCAGACCAACCTTTCACCAGTAAACTTTTTGGATTTTTTCTCTATCCACGTAGTTACAGACGTCCAATTCGTAATGCTTTGATTTGCATCATCAACTTCATTGCCGCGACGTGGCTCATTTGAGTGAAAAATCTCGAGAACGGATTTGCGAAACCAATTTACACTGTTTTCTTTTAAGCTCTAGCACCATACAATCGAACTTTAGATCTCGCTTCCACGGAAAAAAAATAGACGACATTCAATAGACTATGCCCGTAGTTGATGCTGATCAAGAATATAAATACTTTCTATATTCGGTCGCAAATGATTACTGCTACCTGTTACATAACTTAATGTACTCTGTGTACCTTTCGTACAGAGTATAAAAACATTTAAATTTACTCTTACCGTTACAGAGTTAAACTTTGTTAAAGCTTTGTATCCATTGTACAGTGGTCGCTCCCATAGGCCAAGAAAATCAAAGTCAACCTTTGGCTCGAAATGTGTCAGCACTAACTTATAATAGATTTAACTATTAAAATGCATTCTGTTTTTTGTGTTTCACTGAATAGCATCAAAAGAGAGAGCATAAAATAATTTGTTTTCGACAGCATGAACAACTTGAAAGCAACAGTCGCAAATAAAATTTAAAGAAAAACGCGTTTTAGAACAGAGTGCTCGTCCAATGCACAATGGTCCCAAAGTCGATTTTTTTGGCATAAAGTCTAATTATAAAGATTTCTGCACGAAATTTGGGCTTATACTCAGTCTTCCCCCCCAAGGCGACTTACAAATATTCGTTCCTTTAGACCATTATTTTATATAGCTGCCATAAAAACGATCTGACTGAATTTAACTAACTTTGTTGTTTTTTAACTATTAAACTGAAATTCAGTTTATACACGTATATTAGCTCCCAACAAGGTGGACCATTATTTCATATAGCTGCCATATAAATGATCTGGCCAATTTTCACTAACTTTGTTGTTTTTCAAACTATTGAGCTGTAATTCAGTTTATATGTACACGTATTTTAGGCTCTCGAGGTGGCCCAACCAATATTGTTCAACTTAGAATATTTTTTTATTAATGCCTGCCATATAACCGATCGGGCCGACTAGCATGAATCTAGCTGATTTTGATGATGTAATAAATGCAATATATACAGAAGCTAATCTTTTAACACAACTTTAATTAGGTATATATTTTTATTCATTAAATTCAGAATCTAAATGTAAACAGTATTTATTCTCAATATCGGATCTATCCGAATTGGTATCAACAGTATTATCTTAATCACAAAGAGGGTCCATACTACAACTTAATGTAAAGAGGGAAGTCAAGAGGTATATTTTTATTTTTGTGCCTTTCTTTTAGTTAAACATAAACTAGAGATCAGTGGATCGCGAGAGTCCATAGCTCAATGAAAAACGTCGTGCATATTATACTGACAACTGCTTTTTCGGGCATGCGTTCTTCAATCAATTCTTAAAAAATCGTGATTTCGCGGGTTTGTGAAAATTCGTGATAAAACCAATTAGACTATCGCAAAGAGGACACTTTAATGAACAATATTGCATTAACAGTTACGACAATCCACGACAACCCACCAAACTATTAGTTGTAAAGCTAATCAAAGCTAACGATTTATTTTAAAATAATCGTCAATATTTACTGCTGGTTGAAGTTTCAGCTGCGGATTTTCGCAGATTGCTGTGTTATCTATATTAAAGCGGTCTCGTTTTTTCGATTCTTTTTGTTGTGTATGTGTAACTGTGCTTATTGGTACCGTTTGTTGTGATTATCGTCTGTGCTTTTTTGTGCCCTTTATTGTGATTGTCTTCCTCGTTCCTTTGGCTTGCAAAAAACGAAGCGGTTTTATTGGATTGTAATGTACAAATATCTTTAAATAATATAGGTCGTGGCCGTCGCAGGGCAAGTTTTTCCTAGTGCTCAAGACGAAGAAAGAGAAGACGTATAGCTGAGAAAATCGATGAGCCTGCTACTGATTATTTGCGTGAAAAAATTTTTTTTGCTTATGTTGGGGGTTATTTGTTTTGCTTTTACATAGAGTATATTAAGTTTGTGCAAAAGTATGTAACAGGGAGAAGGAATAATTTCCGACCCTATAAAGTATATATATTCTTGATCAGCATCAACAGCCGAGTCGATATAGCCATGTCCGTCTGACTGTCCGTCTGTCCGTCTGTCCGTCCGTATGAACAAACAGATCTCAGAGATGGTAAGAGATAGAGGTTTGGCATGTATGGGACAAATGCTTCTTATACTTGCAGGCAGATCAAGTTTATTTTCAATTTTTGCCACGCCCCCTCCCGCCCCCGCAATATAGAAAAAAGTCATATCTCCCACAGTTTTGTAGATAGATGATTTGTACCTTTAAGAGATAGTTAGTCATTAATAATATCTATCTTTTGCCGAAGAAATTATAAAGATCGGATGAGCGGTTCTCAAGTTATGAGAAAAAAAAGTGTAATATAGACGCCTCCAACGCACACGCAAACAACACCGCATTGCATGCATCAAAGAGAGAGAGAGAAGAGAGAGAGAAAAAAAACTTAGGGTTGAACACAGTGGCAGCAACGCATTCAGCATATACACTGGGTACAGAGTATGTTATAGTCGGGCTTGACCGACTTTCTCACTTGTTATAATATTATGGAATTATGAAAAAAGATTCACTATGATATCTCTACTAGCAGTATTTTTGGCCGCTCTCTCTATACAAGCTCGACCACTGTGCATTGCATAAAACTAAAAATGTTACTAATATTATAAATGTGAAATTTTGTTTGTTTGTACACAGAGGGAATAGACCGAGAACATTAGACTCAAACGTTACCAAAAACAGTGCATGAGCTTTTTTTTCCTAAGTAGTACAATGTTTTGATTACGTGCTGACGTCAGTGCCAAGTACTCCACTCCAAGCGACAGCAAGCCGAAGCCACGAGTAAAAACCAATCTCCCGTACAACGGACCGAGGCGCCTGTTAAAAGAACGCGACATATCAAATGCCAAGTATCTATTTTTCTCCAGCAAGCTGAATATTAGTGCTCTTATCCAGTAGACCTGAATGAGTTTGTCAATTTTAAGGGACAATTTTAGTCACCATATTTTTATGGGTAAAAGTCGTTGGTAATTTTGCTAATAAACGAAAAAGTTGCGGCATTAATTGCCCCGAAAAAAATTAAAGTGTCATTTCTGCTTAAGCGAGCTATTGTAAAGTAAAGTTTCTTTCGCTTAATCAAACGTCTCAGTTGATGAATACAAACCTACAGCTACAAATCGATTTCTAATATTTCTACTCTCAGTTTCATCGGCTAAGACAATTTGCACAAAACCATTTGTTACCTCTGTATTTTAATAATACTATCCTGTATAATAATCAAAGACAAAGAAATTGCAATCCAAATATGAGTATTTCCCCTTAATTAATATGGAATATGATATTACTCCAGGCCTTCTGGCGCAGTTCCGGTTATGCCCGACAACAATTTCTTGGTGAATTTTCGCAACTCTAAAGGATCTTCATTGTTAAAATCATCCATCACCGATTGCATTTGCTCCTTTAGGCCATCAGCTATTGAGGTCGTGATACGATCCTTAAACAAATTGGTTATGGGGCTTAAAATAATTCCGGTCAGCTGTCGAATCAGTCGAGCTTGATCCAATTGAACATGGATGTTACTGCCAAAGAAAGTAACAAAAAAGTTTAAGCTAGCTGTTTGTAGAAAGAAAGTTGGTACCCACCTAAATTCAATTATCCGAAAATCGTGCAGATGCAACTGTGAGGTGATAACATTTACGGCCAGCTCAGCGTAGACTATGGTGTCATCCAGTGAGCCCAGAACTTTTCCATATCCTTCGATGGCCATCAGTTTAAGTAAGAAATTGTACTCAAACTGTAAGTTATGCAATCAAATTACCGAATCTTATTATTAATCACTAATAATTTCTACACACCTGAAGTTTGTTTATCTTCAAATAAAATCTGCTTAGAAATGATTTACCCTGGTATGTCATAAACGCATCGCCATTCCGCTGGATACCCGACAGATTGTACACGATTCCATTAGTCAAAAAGAGACCGGCCTCGTAAGTGATGAAGAGAGGCTTCTTAATTAGGTGTAGAATAGTAATTAACAAGAGAAATAAGAATTCTGTCGATACTTACAACAGAAATGCTCTCCTTCATGTCAGGAAGCTGCATATGTTCTATTCCCAGCTTTTGAAGATGTTGAAGAACCATTGGTGTAACGAAGTCCACCTCCTCGTTAATATTCGTCCATCCAACATCATCCTTTTCAAATCCCGAGTTGTCATCACTATTGCTTGTATTCTGTGAAGTAGTGTGGGGCCTTTTGATTTATGGAACCACAAAACGATAAGAAATTATTTAATTTTACTGTATCCGGTTATAGAAAACTCAAACGAAAACATGTTGCTATCAAACGAAATTGGCTATTTTAGAATTACTTCTCCTATTCTGCTTGTAAATATATCGCTCTATTACTTCAATACTGGCATAACTCAAATAATCCATTTTGAGAAAAAAACGCTTAAAGTTCTCAATGGATTTAACCCAGAAAAAATTGGTTCTTTTAGTTAATTAATTAATATTTATATGGGTTTTTGCGACCTGTTTTTTGTCAAAGTTTTTTCCCTATTGAAAAACAAGCAAAACAAATACCCTGCGTATTTACAAAAAACGCCGTGACTCTGCTATGGAGGATCATTGGGCAGATTGTCCAGCCACCTTGCAGAGCTCATAAGCAAAAAGAAATTAATTACAACAATAATAAAGCAAATAGCAACTCGTTCAAAAGCATAGCAGAATTCCAGGCTGAGACCTGATCTCGACGCTTAGCACATTGGAGTCCCCAATGAGTTATTCGGCGAAAGATGGTTATATAATGGACAACTGTGTCCTGACTGTTTGAATGTGAATATGCCATACAGAGTCCGCTGATGATAAGATGTGGTTATCTTTGAAACAGCGATCGTTGTACGGACATACCAATTGCTATTCCAAATTGTTGTAATTAATCTCTGTTGATTTGTGTTGATTACATTGAATTGTAACACTCCACCGACCTCAAGCCAGCCAGATGCAAAAAGTTAATTAATTTAAATATTATAAATTTAGAATGCTTATTGATAAAACTATGATGTTTTAACTGAAAACTGATGTATGTTTGCTCAATATCGACTGCAAGACAACTGAGATATGACGTTCTTGCATAAACATGAAAATGAACCTGTAAAATTATAATGAGCTTTTACCATATAAAAAGTAAAAGAGATATCAATACGACAATTTTTACACAAAATAGTACACAATACAGCGAGTATTTCTGCATCATTAAGTCAAAAATCGTATTTTTTTAGTTATGCCAGTATTGAAGAAAGTGAGCGATATGGTTTTTTTGAAGAAGCTAAACAAGTTATATTTTTCAGCAAGCAGGACTAAAGGATAAGTACAAAAACTATAAGTGAGCTTAGAGCAAATTTATTATCCATTATTTTTTAAAATACTTGAAAAATTTTTATATGTTTATTTATAGTGCGCTGTGGATGGAAATGCTCATGTAACTTTTTTGCTTTTTAAAAGTCTACTTCAAACTAGATAAAAGTGCATGAACGTAAAGATTGATTTTTTTAAAATACGAATTCTGTTTTGTATAAATTAACTTGTAAGGGGCTTTTACGATTCCAACAGATTTATGTTGCTCAGAATGATCTTTCACTATAACAGTGTTATAAAATCTGCACATTTTTTTGGGAAACAACACATTTTGTTGTGCTAGCAAATTAAATAAGGGGCTTTCCTTATTCCACTTTCTCCACCCTCATGTTGTGCAAATGGTTATTGCAGCCGGGCGGAAGTCACACTTTGCCGCCCCCTCGCTCTTGAATCGTTCTACATTTTAAAACTTCTTTCTAAAATTAAGTGATTCTTATTCTATGTATAAAAACTTCTCTGTAAGATAATGGGACGTACACAGGACTTTGATTAGGGATGACAAAGACCTAAATTGTTCCAGGGGTATTATTTTGCTGAAGTTGGTATCATAGACATTGTTAAGTATTATTGGGAAAAATTCTTTTACTATGGTATATATAAGAAGAATGCGCCGCAGGCGAAAATTTTTGCAAATGCCGCGGAATCGTTTTTTTACCTCCTTATCCAAAATTTAAATAAAAATTGACTTCGATGGACTGAAACCAAAATAATATTTCGAGGTCGATATAGTTTTTTAATTTTTTTTTTTGTTTTTTTGGTTTGATATCAAATGCGTTTCAAATTAGCTTTTATTGTAGTCTGCCTGCAGAGGTTTTAACTGGTGGCTGTTATTATTGGACGAGTTGGACTAGTTTTTTGGAAACATGAACATAACCTAAACTGTGGAAGTCAATCCGTTCGATTTCAGTGGCAAAGATGCTTAAGTTTAGAAAGAGAACACGAGATACGATATGACCTAAGAAATCAAAGGTAGTCCACTATGGTATTGTAAAATGTAAAATTGGCTGACAGCTCCTCCAACGGGGCCAAGCCAAGCTTCTCACAATCTCTTGGCGTGTGTGCCTTAAATTTTTCGCACAAGAGAAAGGGACCTACAGTTTAACGCCGAGTCAGAACGGCAAAGTTTGAGAATTGGCTTTTTCATGGCTAGTTACTTCACAGCTGGCGCCAGTAGCTGGTGGAGGTGACCGTATGTGTAAAAGCTATTCTTCTAAAGAAAGAAACAACTTTTTATTATTAGATGTTCAGAGGCGGGATCGAACCCACGACCTCCCGCCCACCAGTCCAGCACACTAACCACTGGGACACAGACGGCCACTATGGTATTGTAAACCTCAAAAATTCGGAAAATATCGCGAACCAGATGAATTGACGAATTAACGTGAAAATATTATTTGGTGTTTGTGAATTGTTCTTTTATAATTGACACTATAAATTTGTCTTTTTTCTATGTAACAAAGGATTAAATAACTCATTCTGTATTTATTAAAAGGTATATCTGAAAACAACTTTCTGATTTTGCTCAAAGGTAGAAATTTTTGGTTTTTAATATGGAAAAATGTCGTTATTTTTTAATTATTGTTCAGTTGACACAACATTTGTTTCATAAGAAATTTTCAAAGCATACTACAAATCAGCGCCCCCCTGTATACGCCCTTGATAACATAATCACTATATTGGAAGGGCTTGATAGGAAGAAGCAGGATGAAATAGTGGAATATATGGAATCCCCAACATCTTTGATTAATTCAAACACAAGGTCTAAATACTGCAGCATTTTTACTCCCTACATTGTATCCCACTGATCTTTAATCCCTTTAAACATACTCCAAAGCTTTCAACAATGCACACAAGAAAAAACGAGAGCGTAAGTTAAAGTCGGCTCTAACCGACTTCGATATACCCGTTACTCATGAAAAAACATGTTTTACAGCGTTGCGCGTTGCTTAGTGTGACCATCCAAAAAGTATGCAACATTTTTTTAGGTTGGTAGCGGGGAGGGCTTGGTTCACTTTTTTTCTTATAACTTGAGAACCGTTTATCCGATCTTTATCATTTCGTCGGCAAATCGATTCATTTTGCTAATTACTTAACTATCTCTAGAAGGTACGAATACGTCTATCTTTAAAACTGTAGGAGATATACTTTTTCCAAATTTCGTGAAGCGTGTGGTTATGCCGCCCGGGGCGGAAGTCTACTTAGCCGCCCCCTCCCCTTTGAATAGTTCTAAAATTTTTAAATTCTTTCTATAATTAAAATTAAGTTTTTCTTATTCTTTGCATCAAAAACATCTCTGTAACATAAAGGGACGTACGCAGGACTTTGATTAGGGATGACAAAGTATAATTGGAAAATTTTTTTAACTGTGGGATATATAAGAAGGATGCGTCGCAGGCGAAAATTTTATCGCAAAAGCCGCGAAAACGTTTTTTACATACAACCTTAACCAAAATTTGAAAAAAAAAAACTGACTTCGATGGACCGAAACAAAAATTATTTCGAGGTCGAACATAGTTTTCTGGTTTGATGGGAAATCCGTTTCGAAGTAGCTTTCTTTGTAGTCTGTATGCAGAGGTTTTAACACGAGGCTGATATAATTGGACGAGTTGGACTACCTTTTTTTGGAAACATAATATAACCCAAACTGTGGAAGTCAATCCGTTTGATCTCAGTGGCAAAGATGCTTTAGTTTAGAAATAGTACGTGAGATTGTCCTGCTCATTGGGCGCCATTATGACCTAAGAAATTGAAAGTTGTCTAGTAGTTGTTTGTCAAATTGTAGTATTGAGCGCTCTGTATGAAGCTTTTGATATATTCTGTATAAACTTCTTTCTTATCACTTTAAGTTGGTCATCACGATTGTTCTGGTCGGAACTGACCATTGAAATAACTTAATTGCTATTTACTTTGCGAACCAGTTCATCTGGTCAACCCTTGAAATGGCGGCACTTGCACTTGTATTTCGAAGTTTAAAGAAGAGAAAAATATCGTCACTTTGGACGAAATAAATTAAGTCTGTCGAACCAAATCGAAGTAGAGCTGATCTTACAGGATTAATCCGGTAATCCCCTGCATACGCCCTTGATAACATAATCAATATATTGGAAGGGCTGGATAGAAAGAAGCAGGATATAGTAGTGGAAGATTTGGAACGTCCACCATCTTTGATTAAGCCAACTGCAGCATTTTTGTACCTTCCCTTCCCCAATCCCTATAAACTGACTAGTAAGCTTTCAAAAATGCAATCAATAAATATCTATTTTATTACTAGATCTTGAAGTGCAGAATCTTGCAACGTTCTCCATGTTGAAATAACAGCAGAGTCTAAATAACCTTCACGAATACCACTATGTATTAATTTAAGAGAATAATCAATATATATTGTAATTATTATTTTGGCGCCGACACCAGAATTTGCCGCCCCTAAAAATTTGCCGCCCGGGGCGGGCCCCCCCCCCCCCCGACTTTAGTATACCCTTTTCTACGAGTAACGGGTATAATTAATTTTTACCAACTATGTATTTATTTAAAAGAATAATCAATATATATTTTGTAATTATTTTGCTGCCCCAAAAACTTGCAGCCCCTGAAACTTGGCCCCCCCAAAAATTCCCCCCCCAAAAAATTTTCCCCCCGGGGGGCCGGCAACTATTTATATTGAGAAATTTTTTTGCCATCACTATTTAAACTATTTTATTCTAAACGATTTTTCCTAAAATTTTATTATAAAAGCCCATTTTATTCTCCGTTGAAAGGTTGATGTCCTAATGAATTTGGATACCGTTTGACGAAGTTATGAGCGTATTTATAAATACAAATCGACAATCAAGTATTTTTATACTCTGCACACTGCGCCAGTAGCCCGAAATTTTGGCCAAAAGTCCCAATTTTTATTTTGGGGAAACTGGATAAAACGAATGTACGCAATGATTTTGAATACATATAGCTATTTTATGGCAAAATTTTGAACCTTTTCACAAAATAGTTTTTTCTTAAAATCTCTGCAAAAAAAAATAATTTTAGTCAAAGTTAGAAAAGCAACAGCTGCCGCAATTTGATTTCTTTTTTCGCCTTCGCACTAGATTGCCATAAAAAATTGTCAAGAAGTTTCCATTCGAAAGCGTTTGTATAAAAAATTGAAAAAATCTAACATTTTGCGCCTTTTTTTACATTTGGCAACTTTGTGTTAAGAGTACTCAGAAGTACCCCTCTTAATTAGCTTGCAATATTTCTTATTATTTTCTTTGAATAATGTACTACAGCTGTAGGTATGCGCTTTTGCTTTAAATTTTTATAATATCGCCATTTAAAATTAAATTCCCGTTTGAAATCAACCATGTTCTCTTATACAGTCAGCCTAGAAGTATGCTTTTTTCTAAACTTCGGAATATAACACATGCACTCAGAGGTAAACTATCTTTATAAAGAGCCAATTTGAATGTGTTAAAATGAATGTTATTAAAAAAAGAATTTAATCTAAAGAGGAGGTAAAATAGATGGAAAAATCGGTGAGGGTAGTCAGATTGACTGAAAATCCTCGACAGGGTGGGCAGTCAAGTTCAAAAACTGCTTGGGGCAATATCTCATAAGCCACTAGACATATCAAGACATATGTATTTTATTTAGTTATCTGGTACTTATATATACTTCTATGCAGGAATTGGGTTAAGTCCAATTACAATTTTTTTTCTATTATTAAAAAACGAAAAAGTTGAAATATTTTCCGATTTTGTTTTGGATTATCAATATCGTATAAATTATTTTTGTTGCTTTTTAAATGATGTGCGTTGAGTTCAATATCTTAAGATCAATTCGTCGAAAACTTCAGCTTCCTAGCTAGGTTGGTGTAGAATGCCAGAGCTTTGGCCAAAAAATGAAATTTCTGGCCCACAGTGCTCTGTACCAAAGTTACACAGAGTATATTAAGTTTGTATAAAATTATGTAACAGGGAGAAGGAATCATTTCCGACCCTATAAAGTATATATATTCTTTATCAGCATCAACATCCGAGTCGATATAGCCATGTCCGTCTGTCTGTCCGTCCGTCCGTCTCAGAGATGGTAAGAGATAGAGGTTTGACATGTATGGGACATAAAGTTCTTATAGCCGCAGGCAGATCAAGTTTATTTTCAATTTGGAAAAAACGTTAAATCTCCCACAGTTTTGTAGATAGATGATCCTTTTAGAGATAGTTAGTCATTAGCAATATGTATCGATTTGCCGAAGAAATGATAAAGATCGGATGTGCGGTTCTCAAGTTATGAGCAAATAAGTGAATCAACCCCCGTCACCCCCCTCCCACCTTTTCACAACTACACAACTACGCACAATCCTAGAGAGAGACAGAGAGAAAGGAGAGAGAGAGAGAGAGAGAGAGAGAGAGAAACTTAGAGATGAGCGCAGCATCAGCATTGCATTCAGCTCCTACTCAAGGTACAGAGTATATTATAGTCGGGCTTGACCGACTTTCTTACTTGTTTTTTGACATAAGAGCCCGCTACATGTATGCACTGTTTTTTTTTTTAAATACTTTTAATACTTTAAAAAATCGTAAAATATTGAAGTTTATATCTTTGAATTTTTCGCCAAAGAAAACAGAGCATACTTAAAAACACACAAAAATAAATACTAGAGTGTCGAGGTGTACTTAGTAATGAGCGCATAATTTCGTCAAACGGTATCCAAATTCTTTGGGACATCAACCGTTAAACGGAGAATCAAATCGCTCACTTACTTCAATACTGGCATAACTAAAAAATACGATTTTGACTTAATGATGCAGAAATACTCGCTGTATTGTTTACTATTTTGTGTAAAAATTTTTGTATTGATATCTCTTTTACTTTCCATGTGATATGAAAATATGTCTCATGATAATTTTACAGGTTAATTTTCATGTTAAGGCAAGAACGTCATATCTCAGTTGTCCTGCAGTCGATATTGAGCAAACATACATCGTCTTTCAGTTAAAACATCATAGTTTTATCAATAAGCATTCTAAATATATAATATTTTAATTAATTATCTCGAAACTGAAAGATCAATTTTTTCTGGGTTAAATCCATTGAGAACTTTAAACGTGTTTTTCTCAAAATGGATTATTTTGAGTTATGCCAGTGTTGAAGTAAGTGAGTGAAATGTGCTTTTATAATAAACTTTTAGGAAAAATCGCATAGAATAAAATAGTTAAACTATTGATGGCGAGTTTACAAACTCAAAGCAAAGTTAAAAATGCCAGATCTGTACGCCGCATTTCTCAGCCATCGGGATGAATTATTCAAATCATTTAATATAATGTATTAGATTTTTCTTGTCGCTATCGGAATTGATAAGGTGATGAACAATCAGACAGTCCATTCGCGAGTTATATTAATTTTATTGAGGTAAAAAAACTGCTGATATGTCGGAACCGACCGTATCGGATGACTTTATCTTCTAGCTGCCATGGGACTATCGGTCGAAAAATGGGTCTTAGTGAGAAAAACTTTTTCGGTTTTAATGTTAGCGTCTCCCCACTCAGCGACTATAAATATTATATGCTTTCACACATACTTGCAGTTTTGGTCAAAATCGGATGACTATATCTTATAGCTTCCATAGGAACTATCGGTCGGAAAATGGGTTTTATTTCGACAAATTGTTTGTTTTAATGCTGGCGTTCTAATACACTGATATATAAAAACTCTTGCAAGGGTATAAAAACTTCGGCAAAGACGAAGAAAGCCTGGCCCTTTCGTTTTTTCTATTTTTTCGGTAGGTGCTCTTACATTTTAAGTCATATCTCACTTCATAATTGTCAGATACAGAAAAGAAACATTGTTTTCAAATATTTCAAACAAAAATGGATTTTTTGGTTGAAAATGCAAGAAATTTTATTATTAAACGCCTAGGAAAAAGATATTTATCTCATATATGTAAAACCTCTATCTTTGACCATCTTTGAGATCAGTTTGTTCATACGGACGGACAGACGGACATGGCTATATCGACTTGGCTGTTGATGCCGATCATGAATATATCGCTCACTCACTTCAATACTGGCATAACTCAAAATAATCCATTGTAAGAAAAACTCGCTTAAGGTTCTCAATGGGTTTATTCAGAAAATAATTATTTTTTTGTTTCGATTTAATCTAGTAAAATATTATAAATTTAAAATGCTCATTAATAAAACTTCAAAATATGATGTTTTAACTAAAAGCCGATATGTTTCGACCATAGATGTTAAACAATGATTACTAATCGTAATCATTACATATTTGATTATTTATTTTTTAAAGGCAAAATAATGATAACATTACGATTATTTTCAGTTTCACACGATTACTAATTAATTACTTTCAGAAATAATCAAAAATTATCAGAATTATTGTGGATTACCAAAAAATAATGAAAAATACTACTTTTCAAGACTATTTTTGATTATTTTTTATTATTTTTTGGTAATTACCAATAATCCCGATTATTATGATTATTTCTGAAAGTAATCAATTGGTAATCAATTATTTTTAACCAAGAGGATTATATAACACTGTGGAACAAAATTCAACTTTTTTTATAGCCTGGGATTGAGACCAATAAATTGTGAAACTAGAGGCATCAGGTAGCAACTCCTCATACCCAGTTTTTTTTGAGCACGTCAAGTTTGCGTTTAATGGGCACATTTATACTAGCAACACACAGTTACAACATCTGTTGCTGGTCAAATAAAGATGAGAGCTAAAATTTTGGAAAATTCGCCAAAGATGAGGGGAGTTACCACAATTGTTTTACCAAATTCCCGCTTCCAATTAATAAGCGGTTAGTACCCCGCCCACAGAGGTCCAACTTAGAAAATCGGATTAATGGAAAACCACTCGATGGAATTTTTTAAGATTTTAAATATATTGATATACTGACCAATAAATCGAGTCCTCAAGAGATGGTCACATGCATCGAAAAACTGCGATAGTAGGTACCACATTTGACAGCACCCATTATCGAGTTCATATAAACCATAAACTAGAGATCAAAATAGACCGAACTGCGTTTTTAGATTCATGGGTAACTTTGCATGGGTATCTTTGCACAAGCAATTGTCTCAGAACAACATTGACCACTTGGGTATCAAGGGCGTCTCGAAAATTATGCAAAAAATTCTATGAATAAAATTCGTCATTTGCACTAGGAAAAAGTAAAATTTTGTTTCAAAATGTCTTTGGTGGACAAACCGCGATACGTTAAGATGCCTTGAATTGAAGTATTTTAATGACATGATCTGTTTTTGTGCTGGTAATGAAGCACTCTACTAATAAGATTAATTTCATAATTTTAGTGAAGCTTGTTTTACCTAAATGGTCAATGTTGTTCTTAGGCAATTTCCAGTATAACAATGCCTATTAACCGCGAACCAAGGCTTCGTTGGTAAATCTGAAAACGCAGTTCGGTCTATTTTTATGTCTAGTTTATTGCTATATTGACTCGATTGGGTAATATGGTACCCTATCGCGGTTTTTCGATGCATGTTACCATCTCTTGAGGACTCATTTATTGGTCAGCATCTCAATATATTTAAAATCTTAAAAAATTCCATCGAGTGGTTTTCCATTAATCCGATTTTCTAAGTTGGACCTCTGTGGGCGGGGTACTAACCGCTTGTCCATTGGAGGCGGGAATTTGGAATATCAATGGTGGAAACTCCCTCTAACTTTGGTGAATTTTCCAAAATTTTAGCTCTCATATTTTTTTAACCAGCAACAAATGTTGTAGTTGTGTGTTGCTAGTATAAATGTGCCCATTAAACGCGAACTTGACGTGCTGAAGAAAAACTGGGTATGAGGTGTTGCTACCTGATGCCTCTAGTTTCACAATTTATTGGTCCCCGTCCCAGGCTATTTTGAGTGTTGCACAGTGTAATCGTTACAATTCTTTTTAATATATAATCTAATTGATTACTAATCGTAATCGCAATTTAACAGCTATGTCTTGAATTAAGTAAGCGATATACACTTTATAGGGTTGGAAATAAATAAATTCTCCCTGTTATACACTTTTGCACAAGCCGTATTAACTCTGCATACTTTTGGTACAGAGCAAAACAAGGTTCGGTTCAGAATACTAGCCTGATTCATTTTCAAGAACTTCAACTATTTTTCGTTTCAATGTATTTTTAGCCAATACGATTGCGATTCTCCATTTACTGGAGAAAAGAGCATCGGTTCGAGAACACAGGCAAATGATTGAAATAATCGGCATATTTAAGATCTACGTAGGAGAGAAAAGCCTTCATTTGCCAGTAGACAGTGCATCATAACCGAAATTCACTAAATACAGCGACAATATTTTTACATTGATCCAAGTATTTATGGACCTTGGGTTCGACCCGAAAACTCGAGTCCAGGTGTTTAAGAAATAGTCAGCTTCCTTAAAATTTTAGGGGTTTGCAGCTTAGTTATACTCAAAATTAGGGTTCGACTTGGAATCAATTAATTTGTTTTATAGGCGACACTTTCATATCTGGGATGCACATGCGTCGAAGCTAGCCGAATCCGACTGCAACTTAGATCCAGGGATAGCCGGATGCTGTCTCCCAGTTCGCAGTTTGAAACAGAGAGAAAAGAGCGATGAAAAGTTGGCTGCTCCCAGATTTCTAGATATGGCTCGCAGCTTAAAACCGAAAGCTGCGGTTCAAGAATTGAGAGCCGTTCATTACTCCCGGCTTTGAATCTGCTGCTCTCGGCTGTGAGCGAGAGAAAAGACCGAGTTATCCTTTGGAACTTATGAGATTATCTGCGTCATTTACATAGAAAATGACTCCCGAATGGTCGGGTTCAAACTAAACTGTAAACTACCCTTCAGTACTACCCATGAAACTTTACTGTACCTTAAAAAAGCAAAGGATATGAAGTAGTAGGCCCTGTCTGTGTTAAGTGCATAAGAGTAAAGCATGTAATGGCAGTGATAATTTCAGTACCAGCTCTTTCAAATCAAGGCTGAGTCAGCTTTGATTCAGTACTGAGCGGTACTTAAGGGGTGTTATTGATATGAGAAAATTTAATATGGAACTGGAATCATTTATGGCATTAACTTGATAGCTTGTCTCAAGTGTTTGATTTGATTATGAGTTCGATGCAAATACATGAGCGACTCAGAACCTACTTGCAATTCGGCTAAAATCGGCTGTACATTATTTATACTTGTTTTCAAGACCAACCCCCGTTCGTGTTTACAAAATTTGTCAACCGTCTGCCGGTAGAATATTTATCTACCTATATTCGTGCTCATTTATATGCAAACTATTGCGGAATTAACTAAAACTGAATTCGTAAAACATGCTTAGCCTCTCTGGCCGAGGGTACTTTGTCTCTAAACTGCGTATGCAATCATAACTCTTAACATTTATTATTAATTACCTCAATGATTTTTTCGTTTCAGCTTCATCGCTTAGTGTGGCAACGTCAACCAAAGCCGCAATAAGACCGACACTCATTATAAGTCTAATCACACACATCTTTTCTTATTAAATCACATCGGCGGGTAATTTAAACAGACTTTTTTATTGTTTGCTTGTTTGCTTGTGTGGGCCAGTGTAATTGTTTTGTTGTGCTTTTCTTCAAATCGATTAAAGCCTGAGGTCAAAATGCCGCTGGCACTAGCACCTTAAGTCGCTTTACACACGATATTCTACAAGTACAAAGTGCAGAGATTTGTCACAAAAGCTGATTCATACATAAAGACGAATTAATCTTGAACGATCGAGAAATTATAATATTTTATTTGCTTGCCTGACACGAATGGCAATCGCACGGACACTAAAATTATTGTCAAACTTAACTATAGTATTTGGGTGCAATCATCGACTCCCATAGTTAACTCTTTTGTTGATTTATATTTGCGATTCGTGTTTGGCAAAAACTTAACATCTCGCGACTTTCGGGTCACTCTAACGCACACTCACACCAGACAACTCACAACACACGTAATTATTTGCTTCCTATTTAGTCAAAAGCGACGCACTTTATAAATTGTTGCCCCTTCAATCTGGCGTCCAACCTGAGAATGAAAGCTCACCCGTTGACGAATATACCGATACCTATACCTCACGTGTACGCGGCTGAAACGAAACTACTGTTGAAATTTGCGACCGAAAACAGTAGCAGTCGTTGTCGCTACTGCTGCGGATCACACGCTGCAGTGTGTGTAGCCTTGATCTTGTTAAGCTTTCGAACGCTTTTCCTAATGCTGCGGTGCAATTTTGATTTCAACTTTGGTTGGTGGGGGAGGGGGGTTTATTTTCAATGTGCTGCTCACTGACAGAAAAGGTGGTGTTGCCAATTATCAAGGCAGTGTGATTGGAATTTGGTTTTCCTTAGTATATACATATAAAAGATCGTTTACAGAGTTGAGATTTAGTAAGCTAGGGGAGCCCCCGAAGAAAAAGGTAGATGTGAATTCTGAGTAAAAAGATTATTGACCCAGTTGGTCTACAACACTTGCATTTCTCTAAACTCTTATCCCAAATCTCCCTTTAAAACTGATTTCATGATAATATAGCTGGGCGATATTCAAATTGGAAGAGTTTACAATCCTAGAAACCCCAAATATTTTAAATGGATCAAAGTAAAATATATTTTCTTCATGCATTTCGTTCGTAGAACTGATAAGCCGAAAATCACATAAATAAGGTAAAAAGTACGGATTGACCTTGAACACCTTGCTTGCAGCGGCTGATAAGTTAGATTGGAAAATTATTTTCCCAATCCGCTCAAAAATATCGATCGAAAGCGCCAGCAAGGATCAGTTTAAACAAAATACTTAAAATCCTTCAATCCTCTGTTTACATATCCCAACTGAGTGCACTCTCCATCGTACTCTCCTTCGCAATCTCCTTCGCACTCTACCTTGTATAAGTCCGATAAAAAAATTTTGAAAAAAAAAAAAACAACACCCACGGTGTTCACCAGCCCGCGTAAAAGCGTAATTGTGTAAATTTACGCGACACAGCTATTGAGCGCCCCTTCTGTTTACTCGCGTAATTTTTGGCGTAAATCAGCTGTTTTCGACATGCTGTGAAATTTGCTGTCACTTGTGAGTCAAAGCTTGATACGTGAATGTTAATCAAAATTGAAATGCCAAGAAAAAGTGTGCAAGATGTACTGATTAAGCGAAAAATAGACCTAGCGCTTCATGAAATAGAATTCATTGATGGTAGGTGTAGAAATTAAGCTAAATACGAGTAAGATCAAATATAAATACATATGTACATAAAAATTCTTTAG
The DNA here is from genome assembly GCA_018904235.1 of Lordiphosa stackelbergi. Taxonomy (NCBI): domain Eukaryota; kingdom Metazoa; phylum Arthropoda; class Insecta; order Diptera; family Drosophilidae; genus Lordiphosa; species Lordiphosa stackelbergi. The sequence goes on from JAEIFU010000598.1 coordinate 84,950, forward strand.
GTATGGACCATGATGCCGTCGATGAAGTGATGGACGACCTTATGGAGGATCTTACTGCGATTGCATGCTGCCGGCGAGGAACCAAGTTCTGGGTGCCGAAATCAGTCAACTGGCGAACCAATGTGCTCCCATTTTTCAATGATGGTCGCTTTCTGCAAATGCTCCGTGTCACCAAGAGTCAGTTCGCTTCGATTGTCGAATTGATCCGTGCGGACCCATGCTTTGTGTCGACTGCATTTCGACCCCAAATGGAACTCGAGTTACAGGTAGCGATTGCACTTTTTCGTTTGGGGTCGTCTGGAGAAGCTGCATCAATAAGGAAAATAGCAACTATGTTTGGAATAGGAGATGGCGGCTCTCTCGGTGTTGTGACAGACAGAGTGTTCGGAGCTATTTTGAGGAAGCAGTCTCAATTTATTTACTGGCCAGATGCATCTGAACGAAAGCGAATCGTTTTAGAAACATTCCATGAGTTGCCATTCTGCATTGGATACATTGACGGTAGCGAAATAAAGCTTTCTGAACAGCCTGCAAAGAACCACGAGGTGTACTTTTCGCGCAAACATGTATACTCCATTAAGGTACAGGTTATCTGCGACTACCAAATGAGGATTCGAAATGTTGTAGTGGGGAGTCCCGGTAGCTACCATGATGCAAAAATATTTAAAAATTCGAAACTTTTCAAGGAACATGGAAACTACTTTAGTGAAGAAGAATGGATTGCCGGGGACTCAGCCTACCCTCTATCAAAATTTTTAATAACTCCTTACAGAAGCAATGCGACAGCAATGGAACCGAGTGATCAAGCCAGATTTAACAAGAGACACAGCCAATTTCGCGTTAGAGTGGAAAATTGCTTTGGTATACTGAAAGAAAAGTTTTCGAGCTTAAAAGAAATGAGGATTCGCATTCGAGACCAGGATAGTCAAGAAAGATTTTCCAAGTGGATTCTTGTTTGCTGCATTCTTCACAATTTTCTGCTTGAAGAGCGAGTCGCACCTATTGCTACTTCTGATGATGATGACGTTGGTGAATCGTACGCAAACCAAATGACTTTGAGAAGTGCAACACCTGAACAGAAACGACACGAGATTAATAACATAATGTTCGGTCAATAAATGTTCATAAAAACTCATTTTTAATTTAAAAAGTATACATTCATCTTATTGATTATTCTTATATTTTAACTCGAGCTCAAACTTTTTGATTCTTTCCTGTTGTTCCAGCTCCATTTTCTTCAAAATGAAATCATTTTCCACCTTCTTCATTTCTAACTCCAATCTTTTGCTTTCAATTTCCTTCGTCCAGTTGTGCTTTTCATGCTCCAAAGCCAACTTATTTTCTTCTACTGATAGCTGTTGCTTGCGAAAATTAATTCGATCTGCCTCCAACTCTGCCAGTTTTTCGGTAGACGTGAGAGTCCTGGGCCTTTTCCTTTGGCGTGTGCTGTCGTTATCTGTAATTGATTCTTCGAATCCCGACGGGCCTGTATCAAACGAGTTTTCGTAGCCACTTGCATTGCTCTCAAATGCGCTGGAAGATGCCAAAGAATCGTCGAACTCTTCTAGGGTATCGTGCACTACCACTTCCACTTCTTTGACCTGGTTAAAGATGTCCGTCAGTTGGTCGTAGAAGGGACACATTTTGTTCAACTTTTCTAAATTTAGAAAATTGGAGATATTAATATTCAAATTTATATACCAGATACCAGCAAACTTACCCTGCACAGTACACACGCCATCTCCATCGTCAACTCCAGCACCTGTCGATCCAAGCCATTGGTTGGCTTTGCTTAGCTGCATTTTTAGGTAGCGCATTTTGCCCTTTACCAGATTCCACTTGCTGTCTATTTTGGTGTCGCTCAATAGATTTTTGTAATATAATTGAGCTGTTGGTTTCTGGAAGTATGTATTTTCTTAGTGAAATGGCATCTTTTATATGAGACGGATAGAGGAGATACTTACTTCGAAATTCCTGTGCGACTGAATGTAGGACAACATTCTCGATATTTCGTCATCGCTCCAGCGCTTTGTATCGCCTTCCCGTTTTCTTTTCGTACCTGTTTGTTGTTCAGACACTGAAAAAGATTCGCATTTAAAATAATTAAATTTTAATTGGCCATTTTTACTCACTTTTCACTTAGAATTTTGTTTGGTATGACCGCATATGTTTAAGAGAAAAATCTCGAAATGGAGCGATTCCGAGTATTTTTTATCGATACTTCGAATAATTTTACAACACTTCAACAGTTTACACACTTTACACTTTTACGCTGTTTTTTTACACATACCCCAGGGCAGCAAAAAGTGCGTAATTTTTTTCTTATGTGATTTGTTGTTGCGGCGTAAACTTTTGGAGTTTACGCTTTTCGCTTTACGCTTTGACGCGGGCTGGTGAACACCCTAACTATCTTTTAATATGTAGTATTAGACTAGTAGTCCCTCAGTTTTGAAGATATCTAGCTGAAATTTTGCACAGAGTCCTTTTTGACTGCACGCTGCCAATATGTATTAATGTAATATTAGCGCTCTTAAACCCGTCATCTCTTTAAATATAATAGAGAGTGTCCTGACTGACTGACTGACTGACTGACTGATTCACTGATTCACTGACTGATTGGCAATCATCGCACAGCCTAAACGGTAAGAGATAGAAAGCTGAAATTTGGACAGGAGTTTCTGTTAGTGGTGACAGTGCTTACTAAGACGGGGTTTTGGAAAATTCCAACCGGAAAAGTCGGAAAAGCGTCGGAAAAGTTTGTATGGGAAAAATGTTATTTTTCATCCGATTGACTTGAAACTTGGTTTGTAAGCATAGTACGCGAAATAATTCGACACGTGTTTTCCCGATTTTGGAAAATCCGCCCACGAGGAAAATGGCCGGAAAATTCTGAATGAAAAAAACTATTTTTCATCCGATTGGCTTCAAACTCGGTTTGTAAGGATATTTTTCATCCGATTGACTTGAAACTCGGTTTGTAAGGACATAATTCGATATAATTTGAAATGTGATTTTGCCATGTCGGAAAAATCGCCTAGGCGTGAAAATGCCCGGAACATTCTACATGCAAAATAGCTATTTTTCATCCGATTGGCTTGAAACTCGGTTTGTAGGGATAGAATACGAAATATGGAAAGGAATGTGGGTGGGATGTGGGTGGTATGCAGATTTGAAGTGGCTGGGATGTGGGCGGAAAGTTGGTGGAAAGTGAGTGGGAACTGGGGGAAATTGGGTTTAAAGTGGGTGGGATGTGGGTGGACTGTAGGTGGAAAGTGGATGCGATGTGGATGGGATGTGGGCAGGAAGTGGGAGGGATGTGGATGGGATGTGGGCGGGGAAGTGGGAGGGGGGAGGGAGTGGGGGGAGTGGGAGGGATGTGGGCGGGATGGTGGCGGAAAGTGAGTGGGAACTGGGTGGAATGGGATGAAGAGTGGATGGGAGGGATGGGGGTGGAAGTTGGAGGGAAAACCCATCAGCAAAGAGCATACTGTTGAAGGCGCAGCGAAGCGCGTCGGGTTATTTGCTAGTCTATATTTATAAAAGTGTGGCCGTCTGTGGCCCAGTGGTTAGTGTGCTGGACTGCTGGGCGGGAGGTCGTGGGTTCGATCCCGCCTCTGAACATCTTATAATAAAAGTTTTCTCTTTCTTTAGAATAATAGCTTTTACACATACGGTCACCTTCACCAGCTATTGGCGCCAGCTGTGAAGTAACTAGCCATGAAAAAGCAAATTCTCAAACTTTGCCGTTCAGATTCGGCGTTAAACTGTAGGTCCCTTTCTCTTGTGCGAAAAATTTAAGGCACACACGCCAAGAGATTGTGAGAAGCTTGGCTTGGCCCCGTTGGAGGAGCTGTCAGCCAATTTTACATTACATATTTATAAAAGAGTTCAAACTGACTGACTCACTGACTGGTGACCGTCGCACAGCCTAAACCATAAAAGATAGGAAGATGAGATTTTCACAGTAGTTTTATCTTATGCTGAAAGTGAGTACTAAGAACGGATTTTGGAAAATTCTGTCGGGAAATGTGGAAAATTCGTGGAAAACTGTTGTATGAAACTTTTTTGTTTTTCATCCGATCAAGTTCAAACTCATTTTCAAAGATCTATATGAAAATTCAACAACAACTGCATACCAATCTTCCGGAAAATTTACCTCCCCTGGGTGGAAAGTGGGTGGTCAAGGTTGTTTGGGCGAAACTTTAGTTGCCAGCGATTAGCGCCAAACTCATTTTCAAAATTACACATAACAAAACATAAAAAATGTGACTTTCAAATTTTGGAAAATCTATCCCCAAAGTCGGAAAATTCATGGAAAACTGTTGTATGAAACTTTTTTGTTTATTATCCGATCAGATTCAAACTCATTTTCAAAGATCTTAATGAAAATTCAACAATAACTGTGTTTCAATTTTCCGGAAAATCCCACCCGGAAAAGTCGGAAAAAGTGTCGGAAAAGTCTGTATGGCAAAAATTTATTTTCATCCGATTGACTTGAAACTTGGTTTGCAAGCATAGTACGCAAAATATTCGACACGTGTTTTCCCAATTTTGGAAAACTCCCCCACGTGGAAAATGGCCGGAAAATTCTGCATGAAAAAAACTATTTTTCACCTGATTGACTTGAAACTCGGTTTGTAGGGATGGAATACTAAATAATTAGTGATTGCATTTTCCGATGTTGGAAATACCGGCGGGATGCCCACTGGGAAGTGGGAGAATAGTGGGAGAATAGGTGGGTGGGAGGTGGGTGGGAAGTGTACGCGATGTGGGAGGGATGTGGGTGAGAAGTGGATTATATCTGGGCGGGAATTGGGTGATAAGTGGGTGGGATGTAGGCGGGAAGTGGGTGGAATGTAGGTGGGAAACGGGTGGAAGTTGTGTAAGAAGTGGATGGGGTGGGGGTGGGTGGGATGTGGTGGAAGTTGGGGTGGGCGGGAAGTGGATGGGATGTGGGTGGGAAGTGGGTGGGAAGTGGGTGGGAAGTGGGCGGGAAGTGGGAGGGATGTGGGTGGGAAGTGGGCGGGAAGTGAGAGGGATGTGGGTGGGATGTGGGAGGGATGTGAAGGGGAAGTTTGTAGAAAGTGAGTGGGAACTGGGGGAAGTGGGTGGGTGGGAATTGGGTGTAGAGTGGGTGGGATGTGGGAGGGATGGGGGTGGGATGTGAGCGGGAAGTGGGTGGGATGTAGGTGGGAAGTGGATGGGATGTGGGCGGGAAGTGGGCGAAAAGTGGGAGGGATGTGGGTGGGAAACGGGTGGAAGTTGTGTAAGAAGTGGATGGGGAGTGGGTTTAGTGGGATGGGGGTGGTAAGAACGCAGCAGCAAAGTCGTAACGGTGAAAAAGCAAAGTAGTAAAACGTTGATTTCAAGCCTATGTATGTATGATTCGATTTCTGGGCTCTACAGAGGAAACAAATTAAGAGAATATTTTTAAATTTGGTAAATATTTGACTCTCACGATTGACTTCAAACTGATTCTGATATTGGTTCTATACTGTTAAAGGCGCAGCGAAGCGCGACATGTATGTAGGTGTATACTGTACCCACATCGAGTTTGTTTCAGATTTGGAAAATTCCTCCCCCTCCATCTTTTAGCAGCGAAAAACTGTCTCTCTCTCTGTATAAACGTTTGGATCTCACAGTATGTAGGTGTCTACTGTACTCAGATCAAGTGTGCTCCAGATTTGGCAAATTCCTCCTCCTCCTTCTTCTAACCGCGAAAAACTGTCAGAGCTACAGTTTTTAAGCTTGAACCTAGTGTAAGTCATATATATTCAGTAAAGCCCAATATCTGTCTATTCTATATACCACTATAAGATCCGAACAAAAACACCGAAGATATGCAAGTGCGCCTCCCCATTTATTCAAATAAATTTTAAAATAAAAGGAGTTCAAAGCTATAGGAACCACATTACTTGGAACAGGGTATTTTGCTGTCGGGGCACTCGACCGCAACACTCTTACTTGTTATTATTAAATTGTTATACCTTTGCAAAGGGTATTATAATTTTGCCCAGAAGTTTGCAACGCATAGAAATATTCATTTCCGACCCTGTAAACTATATATATTCTTGATCAGGGCGACGAGCTGAGACGATTTTGTCATACGTCTGTCTGTCAGTTTTTCTGGCTTTGTTTCTACGCAAAATCGTCTTACAGTTTAAAAGCTATCGAGCTGAAACTTTGCACAAATTTTCCTTTTTACCACACACTCCTAATTTGTGGGAACCAACCGAATCGGATGATTAAATTTAATAGTTGCCATGGAAAATATCGGCCGAAAAGTGGGTTTTAATGAAAAATTTTTTTTTTATTTATATTTATCTCTCACATCACAGCTTATTATTATAATATTATATCATATAACCTATAATTTTTATTTTTATCGAAATACTATTACTAACTTATAGTTGCCTTAAGTATTGATGGTCGAAAATTGGTTTTTTTTGGGAAAAATTTTTTTTTTTTAAATTTATCGTGTCTCACTTCAGCAATTATTAATATTCATGGCCTGTTCCCGATTCCGAACGTTTTTCAAAAAGTAAAAACGAAACGAAAACGAACGTTTTACTCTTTGCTGTTCCCAATTTCGAACGATTTGGTTACGTTTTGACTTTTCGAACTCGGTTATGTGGCTGCGCGTGTTTGTGTATATCGACAGCAGCCAGAGTTGTCATCATCTCTATAATTTTAATTTGCAAAGCTCTTATTTACATATTATTTAAAACAATATTTAATTATTATACCCTGTACCCATTAAAAATGGGTAAAAAGGGGATAATGAAGTTGTGCAAATGATGTAACAGGGAGAAGGAAACATCTCCGACCCTATAAAGTATATATATTCTTGATCAGCATCAATAGCCGAGTCAATTTAGCCATGTCCGTCTGTCCGTCTGTCCGTCCGTCCGTCTGTCCGTCCGTCCGTCTGTCCGTCCGTCCGTCTGTCTGTATGAACGCGTCGATCTCAGAGATGGTAAGAGATAGATGTTTGACATGTATGGGACAAATGCTTCTTTTATCTGTACGCAGATCAAGTTTGTTTCAAATTTTGGCCACGCCCCCTCCCGCCCCCACAATTTGGAAAAAACGTTATATCTCCCACAGTTTCGAAAATGGAGCGATTCGTATTTTCTAGAGATAGTTAGTAATTAGCAAAAGAAATAGATTTGCCGAAGAAATGATAAAAAATCGGATGAACGGTTCAGAAGTTATGAGCAAAAAAGCGAACCAAGCCCCCCCGCCACCACCCCACCCACCCTAAAAAAATGTTGCATACTTTTCGGATGGTCACCCTAAGGAAACGCAGGAGCACTAATAAACGTGTTTTTTCATGACTAACGGGTTTATCGTAGTCGGTTAGAGCCGACTTTAACTTACGCTCTCGTTGTCAATTGTACAGGGGTATATTGAAGTCGGGCTACTCGACTGCAACGGTCTTACTTGTTACATTTAAATTTGGGATATCAAATATGGTTAAAATACAGCTAAACTAACTAAAAAAGGGCTGTGCAAATACATTAATTTATATGAAGCAACCCTAGCAGCTATCGATTGACGGATGAAATAGACTAAAAAGTAAAGTGGAATTCAGAACAGCTCGGTTTGAAAACGACCGCTCGGTTTTGCTTTCCACGCAGTATTTTATAGATGTTAATAAAAAATGATTTTATTATCCACCTAAACTGTAAACATTTTAAGTAGTGATGCTAAACGATTTAAAAAATGGTCAACATTATTAAATTGATTAGTTTATAATTTTTGGGATTTATTTTAATGCTTTTAATAGCAATTACTTTTCATTCCGCTGACTCTGCAGCACAACTTTTTGAAAACGACAATTCTGGTCATTTGCGGAATTCATAACAGCAATCAAATCGATTTTGCGACAATTCCACTCGTTTTCGGATACGCCAGATTATCCGCTTTTACGCTGATTTGGAAGTTTTTGGTCAAAATCGGATGACTATATTCTACAGCTGTCAATTGTGGACGAAAAGTGGGTTTTATTTAGAAAAATATTGGTTTTTTTTATTCGGGTGCTTTTAAAATTTTGTGGTTTTAAAAAATTTGAAAAGGGTATAAACGGTAGGGATGGGAATAGAGTTAGCTTCTCGTTTTTATACCCGTTACACGTAGAGGTAAAAGGGTATACTAAAGTCGTGCAAATGTATGTAACAGGCAGAAGGAATCATTTCCGACCATATAAAGTATATATATTCTTGATCAGCATCAACAGCCGAGTCGATTTAGCCTTGTCCGTCTGTCCGTCCGTCCGTCCGTCCGTCTGTCTGTATGAACACCTAGATCTTAGAGATGGTAAGAGATAGCGGTTTGACATGTATGGGGCAAATGCTTCTTTTATCTGGACGCAGATCAAGTTTGTTTCAAATTTTGGCCCCCTCCCGCCCCCGCAATTTGGAAAAAGTTATATCTCATACAGTTTTTAAAGATAGAGGATTCGCATCTTCTAGAGATAGTTAGTAGTTAGCAAAATGAATCGATTTGCCGAAAGAATGACAAAGATCGGATGAACGGTTCTCAAGTTATAAGCAAAAAAGTGAACCAAGCCCTCCCCGCTACCACCCTAAGAAAATGTTGCATACTTTTTGGATGGTCACACTTAGGAACGCGGGAACACTGTTAAACATGTTTTGTTGAGTAACGGGTATATCGAAGTCGGTTAGAGCCGACTTTAACTTACGCTCTCGTTTATTTTAATGTTATCTTTTATTTGTAAATGAGGTGTTTTCACCTTGTCTGTATTTTATAAAATCCCTTAATAGATTACTTTAGCACACTCAAAATGTTCAACACAAAATGAATTAACGGCCGACCGCTTACATCTGACAATGAGAGATTGCGCATGCGTTCTCTCCCTCTCTCCCTCAAACCTCAAACTTCGACTCCCTCGCCTTGCCTGTAAGAACCAAATTGAGAATTTCAAGAGCGAATTTCTTGAAAATTCAAGAACGAATGCATTTTGTTTTGAGATCGTTAGCAATAAAGCTATTCGTTCTAGTTTTTTCTTAGTGTAATATCTTAGTCGGGTTACTATTAAAGCGCGCATGACGTAACGATAAAGACGTCATTTCAATCGTGTTAACTCCAAGGGTCCCGAGTTCGAACCCCCCAGTGCACAGTGGTCGGGCTTGTATGGAGCGAGCGGCCAAAAATACTTTCAGTGGAGATATCATAGTGGATCTTTTTTTCATAATTCTATAATATTATAACAAGTAATAAAACACACAGTGGGTGTGCCTAAGTCCATGCAAAGCACAAAAAACCATCAGTTGCTGGCTCATTGATTTTGTCATCGATTTCCTCAGCTATCCGTCTTCTCTTTCTTCGTCTTGAACACATTAGAAAAACTTGCCCTGGGACCACCACGACCTTTAACATTTATAGGTATTTGTACATAACAATTCAGTAAAACCGCAACATTTTTCGCCAGCCAATCAGAATGCTTTCCAAAACTGTAGTTCTTTTTTCGACTGCATTCTCGCCAATTTGTTAAATACTCTTGCAGAAATAATGAACGCGTTTTTCCATTCGTTTTAAATTTTCAGTTCTAACTGCATAGTAGGGTTGTCGAAAATTTCAAAAATATCTATATCGATATTTTTAATGTATATTTATTAAATAAGTTCTGAAAACTTGTTCATGAATTGAAATTTATGGAACGAAAGCAGTGTTTACTTTTATAATTCATCATCTTTAAATTAGAGCATTCGAACTACAAAGCATAAAAAAAACATTTTCAGTTAAATCTTCGAAATTTAAAATCTTCTGATTTTACCAATAATCGTTAGACAAGGTTAAAGGGTGACGCGTTGAGTTATGTGCTCATCGGTCATTCGGCTTCTGGTGTCAGAAACCACACTTTTTTATAGCCGATGCCAATCGTTCCGATGGCATGGAGCTTCCGCGTGTAATAAGATATGACAATGCGCAGTTAGAAAGCACTGGCAATGCGTCTTTCTCTGCAATCCAGAAATTAATGGGGTCCCGTTCCAGCGCAAACAACGGTAAATTCCAATTGTCTCCAATAATTTATTCTCCTGTCCTGGTGGATGTTGAGATATCATGGCAGTATTGTGATCAGCGAAGAGCGATCCTTCAAAAATTACGTCTTCAGATGTCGCACACTTGTGTTTAAAGGAGAACAATATGTGTGCAGCATGACTATAGGCGACTGTCACTGTTTGACGATAGTCGTCATGCTGCAATCGTGTTATTTTTTACTGTTTTTTAAAAATGAGCTGCATTTCAGCCAAGCATCTCCATGCTTTGCGATTAAGTGTTTGTTGAGTTGCCATGGTCCTTACAACTTTTTGCACAGTTAACAGTTCATAAAACAACTTTTAAACATTGTGCATTTCATGTCCGGACCCCAAGAAACAGTTTTTCGCAACATTGTGACTGAAGGCTAAAAGAAAAATATCCCCGAAAAAATATCACCAAAAATATTCGATATCCGATATATCGCCTCCGAAAAATATTCGATAATGATATTCTTCATTTTGGCAATTTTTTTAAAAACAAAATATTTTTTAATAACAGATATTTTTTAATCTTCTCTCAATTATCAAATAAATACATGAGCCTAAATTCACATTCACAAGAAACCACTAAAGCAGAAATTTATATAATAACAAGTAAGACCGTTGCAGTCGAGTAGCCCGACTTCAATATACCCTGTACAAATGACAACGAGAGCGTAAGTTAAAGTCGGCTTTAACCGACTTCGATAAACCCGTTACTCATGAAAAAACATGTTTAACAGTGCTCCTGCTTTCCTTAGGGAAAAGTATCCGAAAAGTATGCAACATTTTTTTAGGGTGGGTGGGGTGGTAGCGGGGGGGCTTGGTTCGCATTTTTGCTCATAACTTCTGAACCGTTCATCCGATTTTTATCATTTCTTCGGCAAATCGATTTATTTTGCTAATTACTAACTATCTCTCGAAAGTACGAATCGTCTATCTTCAAAACTGTGGGAGATATAACGTTTTTTCCAAATTGCGGGGGCGGGAGGGGGCGTGGCCAAAATTTGAAACAAACTTGATCTGCGTACAGATAAAAGAAGCATTTGTCCCATACATGTCAAACCTCTATCTTTTACCATCTCTGAGATCGACGCGTTCATACAGACAGACGGACGGACAGACGGACGGACAGACGGACAGACGGACAGACGGACATGGCTAAATCGACTCGGCTGTTGATGCTGATCAAGAATATACCTTATCAATACTTTATAGGGCGTTCCCTCTAAAGAAATTGAAAAAAAAAATTCTATCGCAACCCGTTCGTGATATTATCGATAAACGGTTTTCAATTTTTTCAATTGCCTCTAAACTCTCATAACTTTTTTTGTTTTTCAATCGGTTTGAATGCTCTAAGCTAATTTTAAAAAAAACCCCTTGGCCAAACAGTTTGTTCTCTGACAAAAATGAGCTGGGATCTGTGCTGTCGGAGCTATGGGCTCAAATAAAGAAAAAACAAATATTTAATTTTGCTAAATTTCAAAATTTATCGAAATTAAAACGCTTGTAGATTCATAACTATCCAAAATTGTTATGTTTTTTAATTGGACAGTAAAAACTATTCAATTTACTTGTCGTCGAAAATTGCGATAAATTCGCTGAATTGATCCGAAAGAGACCGGCATAGTAGCAGCCGTAGCATCGGCCAAGAGCTGGGCATGGGTCATCAAACCTTTATAAACCATTTGAAGAAGCTTGGATTCAAAAGAAGCTCGATGTATGGATGCCACACGACTTGACGCAAAAAACATTTTTTGCCCGTATGGATGCATGCGAATCGCTTCTGAATCGCAACAAAATCGACCCGTTTTTGAAGCGGATGGTGACTGGCGATGAAAAGTGGGTCACTTACAACAACGTGAAGCGCAAACGGTCGTGGTCGAAAAGCGGTGAAGCTGCCCAGACGGTGGCCAAGCCTGGATTGACGGCCAGGAAGGTTCTTCTTGTGTTTTTTTTTTGGCAGGGAATCATCGACTGAGCTGCTCCCCTATGGCCAAACGCTCAATTCGGACCTGTACTGCCAACAACTGGACCGCTTGAATGCAGCACTCATGCAGAAGAGGCCATCTTTGATCAACAGAGGCCGAATTGTCTTCCATCAGGACAACGCCAGGCCACACACATCTTTGGTGACGCGCCAGAAGCTCCGGGAGCTCGGATGGGTGGTTCTTTTGCATCCACCGTATCGTCCGGATCTCGCACCAAGTGATTACCACCTATTTCTGTCCATGGCGAACGAGCTTGGTAGTCGGAAGTTGGCCACAAGAGAGTCCTGTGAAAATTGGCTCTCCGAGTTTTTTGCCAATAGGGAAGCGAGCTTCTATAAGAGGGGCATTATGAAGTTGGCATCTCGTTGGGAACTCGTCATCGAACAAAACGGTGCATATTTGACTTAAATCGCATTATTATAACCAATTTTATGAACAATTGAAAATTCAATAAAAATATCAAGACTTTTACCTTATATACGGGGGTGCCACAGAGACCTCTTCCAACCAAATTCCAACCGAATTCCAATTCTTAGGTGCCACAGAAATTTCTTTTGGTTGGTTTCAAACCTTTAATGTTTTGTTAAGTGGCGCCCTCTACATGATAGCTAGCGGATTAAGGGATGGAAACTAATAACTCATGTTTGGGGCCAACAAATTTTTAAATTTTGCATTATATTGGTGGAGAATGCGACTTAAAATTGAATTATTATTTAAAATGCATCATAAAACATATAACACAATCAAATAAGTTCAGTTAATCATTAAATTAACCCACATCTAAAATAAGGGAAATTTTTTGGAGAGAGATTCAGCCCTGTTTTTAGAGATGGAACATCAATTGGAAAATCTGGTGTTTCAGCTAGATTTTCTAATTAGAAAATGAAATCTCTAGAAGTTCTGTGGCACCAACGAATTTTTCAGGAGATTTATAAACCAACCGTCGGAAAAATCTCTATAGATTTCTGTGGCACCCCCGTTAATGATAATATAGAACAAAATTCAATACATTAATGAAAACATATCGGACATTCATGCAATTCACAAATAGTCAATTTTCGAAGGGGGGGGTAAGGAGGGGGGGGGCGCCCGCCTGTTCACAAGCGCTTGCCACTGGTGGGCCTCGGCCGGTGGTCGACCGTATGGTAGCCCAAGTAACGGAACTTCAAGCATGAAGAAAAGCAATATAAATACAAAATTTCAGCAGGATATGCCTGCAACCGCTGTCGCAAGACAGTTTGAAGAGAGGCAGATGGACCGGGAGCGTCCTAGCCTCGTAGAGAGAGGAGAGACGCGCACCAGTGCGCAAAACCCCACCAAAGGGGTCCTATCCGAGCTCCTGCGGTAAGGAAGAATATGGGAAAAAAGAGGGACCATTCCCTCCCCCCCAACGGGAACACGCCCCACCTCTTATGGAGGACAAAGGCCACCTCCCAACGGGGATAAACGTTCCAGGCAGGACTCCTTTCCTGCAAGAGGACAGCCAGGAGGTATTGACGACCCAAATCGTCGAGGCCTCTGTGGCTCCCGAACCAAGTGGTATTTGAGGTACCTCAAACATGGCCACACACCGGAGGAAGCCCTCCGAATGGCAAAGGAGCCAAGAACTGGGGCAACAGGGGTGCAACCACAGACCCCTGCCCCAAAAAGAAGCAGTGCGGACATCACGCCGCCAGCTGCTACGCCTAAGCGTCAGTGCACAACCGGGACGTCGAAAGACGCTACGGCTAGCACCCCTCCAAAGGCAGTAGTCCATGAGGAAGACGCAAACGGCGGGACCAGCACGCCCAATGAAGAGAGGGCAGAAACTCCTCCCTCAGTGCCCATTCCACCCCAAGCAACGTATGCAGACGTTGCAAAAAAGGTGAGGGTAGCAGTAGTACCTGAGGAATATCCTCAGGTCAACCTCACTCAAGAGGAGCTATCTGCACTAGAGGAAGCGATACTAGAGGAAGTCTTCCTGGCATGTTGGGATACGCCCATCGGCTTTGCCGGAATTCATTTCCGGCCCGGTCATCTCATCATTGACTGCAAGAATGAGACGACCGCAGAGTGGCTGATGAGCAACGTGTCAAGGTTGACAGAATGGAAGGGAATACCCCTTCTCGGTAAAATGGGAGAGGATATCCCCTCGCCCCACTACATCACCGTCTTCCTCCCAAGGAGTGCCGCGAAAACGGATGAATGGGCCCTTACAATGCTAAGGAACCAGAACGATATCGTGACTGACACATGGCGGGTCATGTCACGGAAGAATCAAGGGGGCGGAGCCCTCATGGTCATTGGCATCGACGAAGTCTCGATGCAGGCCATCGTCTCGATGGGTCGCCAGCTAGACTTCAGGTACGGGAATATCCCCGTACATGGTCTCAAGAAGACCGCGAAGTTGGCTGGTCAGACCCATCAGCCAGAGATGGAGGTAGAACGCCCCGCAGAAGCGGAAAGCAACGAGCCTCCACGTGAGGAGCACCTCACAGACAAGGAGGACGTAGCTGAGGACGAGGAACTCGACGGGGAATCCCCCGTAGAGGACATGGAGTTAGCGGAGGATGCGGAGGTACCCATGTCCTCACAAGAGCTCGCCTCAGAACTTGCAGTCCATGAGGACGAAGAAGCCGACACCACATTGGTGTCCGGAGGCGTTGAGGGTAGTTGTATCTCTCCGCCAGATAGCGCAAATACAGCGCAATGATGACTCCCCCTCAGTCATCAACAGCACCAAGCTAGTCCAGGTGAACGTTCATCATGCGAAGGCGGCCTCGGCCGTCCTAGCTAGAACGTTCACCCGACAACACCTAGGACTAGCTCTAATACAGGAACCATGGTGCAACGAGGGAATAAAAGGCCTGTACACGAGAGAATCCAAGGTAATTTGGGACCAAAGGCATGCCTTCCCCAGAGTCTGCATAATGATAAGGAAGAATATTAAATATACTATCCTTTCAGAATTTCTCTCCAGGGACTGCGTCGCAATAGCGACCACCGAAACAAAGCAAGGAAAGACCATGGTCATAGCCTCTGCTTACTTCGCTGGAGACGGTATGTGTCCCCCCCAAGAGGTGTCGGCCCTGGCAGAATACTGCAGGAGCAAAAGCCTGCCGCTTGTTGTCGGATGTGACGCAAACGCCCACCACGTCGCATGGGGAAGCTCCGATGTAAACGACCGAGGTGAGTGCCTATTAGAATTTATATCCAGACTCGACTTGGAAATATGTAATGTAGGATCTGTCCCAACTTTTGTAACTCGGGTAAGGGAGGAAGTCCTTGACCTCACCTTCTGCAGCAAGTCAATTAAACCTTTCGTAAAGGATTGGCAGGTCTCACTAGAGGAATCTATGTCAGACCATAGAATGATCCAATTTAGATTAGAAGCGAGCACGCAGCAGAATATACCTACCAGGAACCCCCGCAAAACAAATTGGGGAGGCTTCAATTCCACGCTAGGAAACAATATGCCTAGGATTCGGTTACCGAAACACCCCCTAGAACTAGAAATTTTAGTCGACGAACTAAATAAAAGCATAATCGATGCGTACGAGGAGAACTGTCCTCTAAGCAAATCGAGAAAAGAAAGTGATGCTCCTTGGTGGAATTCTACCTTGGAGAAACTCAGGAAGAAGACCCGAATTCTTTTTAATGAAGCCAAAAAGAATCAGGACTGGCATAAATACAAGCAATCCCTGACGCTATACAATAGTGAGATTAGGAAAGCCAAAAGAAAGAATTACAGGAAATTCTGCGAGTCTATAGAAGACACAAAGGAGGGAGCGAGATTACATAGAGTTCTGGCCAAGAAAAGCCCGGATGGTAACATCTCGCTCAAAAAGGATAATACCTATACAGTGAGTAGCGAAGAGAGAGTACGTCTCTTGCTAGACACCCACTTCCCGGGAAGCATTTCCGTGGAAGAGTGCGTCGACCAAGAGCACTACTACCACCCTCGTAGCTCCGACTGGGCAGAAGCCAAGAAAATTGTGTCCGCAGGCAGACTTGAATGGGCAATTGGAACATTCCAACCCTTCAAATCTCCTGGACCGGATAGCATTTATCCAGCATTCCTGCAGGAAGGAAAGGACATACTCCTACCCACCCTCAGGAAGGTCATCACTAGCAGTCTGGCAACTGGGTATATACCACGTGCCTGGCGCAGAGCAAGGGTAGTCTTCATCCCCAAGGCAGGGAAGAAGGATATAACTAACCCCAAGTCCTTCAGACCCATTAGCTCGACATCGTTTTTTACTGAAAACGATTGAAAAGCTAGTGGACAACAGCATAAGAAGCACGTTGCTGAAGGAGGCACCACTCCAACCAACACAGCACGCGTACAGAGCAGGCCGTTCAACCGACACGGCATTATATCAACTCAGGAAGATGCTCGAGAAAACAATAGAAGACAAGGAAGTGGCTCTATGCGCCTTCCCTAGACATTGAGGAGCATTCGACAACACATCCCATAGTGCTGTCAAGAATGCTCTAATCAGAAGAGGAGTAAACCCCACAGTAGGCCGATGGGTAGATTCACTTCTACGATGCAGAGAGGCCTCTGCAGTGGCAGATGAAGAAACCGTCACAGTAACCACAACTAGAGGGTGCCCTCAGGGGGGAGTTCTCTCCCCACTGTTGTGGAGTCTACTAGTGGATGAGCTCCTAGAGAAACTTGCCTCCCTGAGGAAAGTATGAAGAAACCTTATGTGACATAGTCCAGAGGGGACTGAAAGTGACGTCTGACTGGTGCAAGGAGGTTGGGCTCAACCTAAACCCTGCAAAAACCATCATAGTACCGTTCACTAGAAAATACAAGCTAAGCAGAATGAGGCCAATACGCCTATCCGGCTGCCCCATTACACCGGAAAAAGAAGTCAAATACCTCGGCGTTGTCTTTGACAACAGGCTGAAGATTTGACAACCATTAGAGTATACACTCAGCAAGTGCACTAGAGCACTATTCACATGCAGGAGCATAGCCGGAAAATCGTGGGGCATGGCACCACACATACTCCGAATACCACTAAGCAAGAAATATATAGAGGCGTCAAACAGCAGAAAAAGTGCTATCAACCAAACGGCTGAGCGTGGAACCCCAGAGCAGCCAAACGAAATGTCTAGCACCCCGAGAGCGCTCGGCTGTTTCGAGTTCGAAGCATTCGTTCGAAAGCCAGCACAACAAGAAACCGATTTTCAGTCGCAGATCAAATGCGGAACGATGAGGCACGGCCGCGCATCTGCGCGCTGTGCTCTCGTTTCTCTGTATGTGTGTATATGTGTACAAGCGCTCCCACGTTTGCATGTGTGTGCAAAAGACACGGCTGCCGCGCTTGATGTTTTTGTTATGTTTTTGATCCTGGGTTGTCTGCGGCCACAGCAAGTGGCGCCGCGACGGCTCATTTGCTTATGACGTCACGACAATGTGAAAATTAGTTTTATTATCGACCATCACTTTTAAATGCCCAAACAAAATCAATTACATTAATAGACTTAATATATGTACATACTTGCGTATTTTTATTTATTTTAGTACATTTTGAGATCAAAATTAAATAATTTTTGAATCTTTAATAATATAATTATGATAATTTATTAAAAGTGCGTTTAAACTGTGAACAGCATGCGTGCACATACATACATACATACATACATGCATATGCATACAACAAGTGCGAATTCGTCTTCTGTTGGGGTAGGTTCTCAAAGTTGACCGAATGCTTGTTAGGTTTTTTTTTTTGATTTTGGTATGCGAACCATGGTTGGGAGATCTTCCAAAGATACGCCATGCACCGTTGCATGGAGTATGCCCGATTCATTCTATGGAACGCCTACGGACTAAAACCCAACCAGTCGCCTTCAGACCTGCTTTTTTCCCCGCCGGGACTGCCAATTAAGGTATTACTACGGCGGGATGCTTGTTAGGTGCTTGCATGCATGTGTGTTCATATGTTGTTGTTATCTATGCAAGTGGTTTGCGCGTGCCACTTTTTCTTTTGCTTTCATTTTCCAGCATGCTTTGATTTGTTTCGTTGATGGCGAGTTAAATTCGTTCTTAGGACTTTAAAATGTCTATTTTTCTTGTGCTTTTCAGCCTCTCAGATCCCCCACATAACTTTTCTGTGAGCCATAAACTATTTTTCCTAAGCAGGATGAGCAGAAAATAATTTAAAATGTGCTTTCTATGTTCATTACAATTATGATTTTCGGAATACCATTCTGAGTATTTATCTACGCTTTCCGCCTGCGCAATACATTTATTAACTAAGGTTTCTTTAATATTTCTAGCATGAGGGGACTCTTCAAAAAATTTGTGAAATATATTATAATGCCGCTTAATCAGTTCAAAAAAATCGTCCTGTGGGGCTTTTAGTTTCAAATTATTGTTCGTACTTCTGTAATTTTTGTTGAATAAAAATAGTTCGGATTGCTCAAAATTCACTAATTCATCTTTTGTCAGCATCTTGCAGGTATCGCAATTAAATTT
Source organism: Lordiphosa stackelbergi (assembly GCA_018904235.1). NCBI lineage: Eukaryota > Metazoa > Arthropoda > Insecta > Diptera > Drosophilidae > Lordiphosa > Lordiphosa stackelbergi. The sequence continues at coordinate 103,453 of JAEIFU010000598.1, forward strand.
CTGTTGTGTTTTAAATAGCACAAATCCTGTAAAATATCTTAATGCATTTTCACTTGCTACGCTCATGGCAAAGGTGGCGGTTTCATTATCGTTCATAATTTCCATTTCGTCTGATTGCGCTTCAAAACAAATATCAATATCTTTAAAATACACCTGTTCTTGGTCATTTAGATTGGCGGTCTGTTCCTCATTTACGTTTTTAACTGCATTAATAATCATTTCATCATCATCTGGCTCGCAGTTTCCAGTTGTTCTTTTAGAAGAGATGACCTTCATTGATAGCATCTTTGAAATAATGGCATTAAATTCAAAGAGCATTGGATTGTTGTTTGTACCGCCTCTACTTCTTATTAAATAAAATAGGTGCTCCAGAGCATCCTGATTAAGACGGGACAATATCAGAAAGTATACATTACTTTCACCCCAGACATCTTGCGCAAGCATCAAAATTGAATTTATGGAAAGTATTAATCCGTCTATACAATAAACTTTGTGGGGGTATTTGCATTTGTTTAAATAATCTTTCATTTCAGTAATGTAGTTTTCTGTGTCACTATTCTTCTGCATGGCGGCCTTGAAAGGATTTTTACTATATATATTATTGCTATTCAAGCAATCGAAGAGCCTATTCATTTTTTCAATAAATTTAACTGTTGCAAGTGCTTGTTCTTCGCAGTCATTAAATGCGCCATTTTGTATAAGGGTCTTTAAGGCAGAAGCGACTGTTTGGCTAAATACCTGCGTGGCATATTTAACCTTCATTTTTTCAAAGGAGTTTGGGTCTATATGTTTCCGAGATAGCTTTGGGCACAACCGAGTTGAAGAGTTATTTGTGTCAATTTCAAACAATTTAACAATAATTTTCCATGAGACTTCGCCATCTGGAGTCATAATACAATTTTTCATCAAAATATTGCGAAGCGATTTAAATAAGTGGGGGATATCATATATAGCGTAAATTTTCTGACTGTCAACAGATATAAAAGGCTCTTCTTCATTCACCCCGAATTTTTTAAAAGCTCCTCGGTTGTTCGATCCTTGGTCACATACCACTGCTCTTATAATGAGGCCTAAGCTCTTAGCGACTTTTATATTTTTTGTTATTAAATCTTGTAATTTATGAGCTTTAAGTCCATTGGTCGTTGCGACATAACTCAAGACAAATTTCCAGTTCTCATACAATCCTCTCACCATAAAAACGCATATCTGCTTGCACAATGTGTTCATTTTTTCGTTGCCATCATCAACAAAGCCTTCCACTTCATCTCGAAGGGAGTTATATTGCAGCCCTTTTCTAATTGAAATTTCATCAAAAATTAATACGGCATTTCTACTCCTACTGTCCATTTTTGCAATAAGTGATTTTAATATATTTATAAAATTTTCATTAAATCCCGGAACCATGTGTCGAACGGGAGCCCATCTCACTAGCGACGATTTTGACGGCAGATTCAATTTAAGGTCATCTCTCATAAAACTATAGGCCTTAGCAGAATAAAAATTTATACTTTGAGCAATTAATCTTTCGTCTTCATTCCACGATTGTTTTTTTTTTATTAGCATCTTGCAAACAGTATTTGAACTCTCAGATAAACCAATTTTATCAATGGCTTCTTTAATATTGCCCTTACTTTTTCTATCTCTTAAATATTTTAGCTTCATGGCTCTATCGCTTCGCAATAACATTTTTAGCTGCCTTATCTTTTTGCTACAAGCTTTATTCTTTTGCTTTTCTTTTTTTAAATCTTCTGAGAGTTTCCAATATTTATTCCTATAATATATTTCATTTTGCTCTCTCTTTTCACAATTCGCACAATATTCAATATTTGTATTAATGGAGCTGCCGGTTTCATAATCTATTAAAGGGCTTTCAACAATATCAGTGCCCATCATTCCTGCTGCCGAGGGCTTACGGGCAGTTTGAAAAGTATAAATCTTATTGTCCGTCACGCTTTCCTCATTAAATGAAAACACGTCTTCTTCTTCCTCAAATATATTTAAATTTAGATTAGGCTCATCACTCAAGCACAGAGTCGGTATAGCTCCTGCTTTTAAATATTTTTGGCCAATGTATTTTGACTCAAAATGCAAATTGCAAATCAGTGCAACATTAACATTGACGCCGCTTTGCAATTTACATTTTGAGAGCCACTGGCGACGCACAATGTCATTTTTAGGAAACTTAAAAAGGCGAACGGGGAAATGTTCGGTGCTGTCTCTATAGCTTCGCATGCATGAATCTATAGCGCACTTCAACCCACTTTTTCTGCCATCACTACACTTTGCTTTAAGCATTGTTCTTAATTTAAATTGCTTCACCAATAAATCACACACGAATTTTAAACTTTCGCAAATACGCTCGAGATTAAATTTAGTCAACCACTGCTGATGCACTAAAAGAGCGGTAACAAAAGCGCGCCCAATTATGGGTTCTAGAACAAATAGAAATCAAAGCAAAACAAAAAGAGAGAAAGAAACACTTGCAACAACAACAACAAAAAGCGCGCTAAATCAAAAGCGCGCCCAATTATGCATACATACATTGTCCAAAGAGATATTGATATAAGCATAATGAAAACAAATCAAAGAATCCTGGAAAATGAAAGCAAAAGAAAAAGTGGCACGCGCAAACCACTTGCATAGATAACAACAACATATGAACACACATGCATGCAAGCACCTAACAAGCATTCGGTCAACTTTGAGAACCTACCCCAACAGAAGACGAATTCGCACTTGTTGTATGCATATGCATGTATGTATGTATGTATGTATGTGCACTAGACTGAACGTCCCTTATATGAAAAAATTTTTTTTTGGAAATTTTCTGTTCCTCAATGCGCAAAAAATTCGTAATAATTTCTAGTTACCATAACAAAAAACCAAAATTCGAAATTTTAATGTTTAATACTGGCGCCGTGGGCTTAAAGTTGTTACATTAAATTTCATTTTCCCCTTTTTCACTTTACTTTTTCATTAAAGCAACCTTTGAGATGTCAAACGTTGTTCTTGAACTTAAAAACGATTGCTATGCCAGAAATAATCAGTGCTGTGCCTAAATTAAAACTGCAGGATTGGCATGTGAAATATCGTGAAATGAAGTGGTCCTTGGGCGTAAGCATTTTTTACCCGAACATTACATGTTCCGCTAGCTTTGTTCGTTGTTGCAATTTGCCAATTGCCCAAAAATAAAATAAAGGACTGAGCCTATTTAATCGCTATGCTTTAAGAGTTTTTTACAAGTCATGGCATATGCATATGAGCCGAACACCAAACGAAAAACTAACATATACTAGACGACATTACGAGTCATTCCACAAAAGTTGTTTGCTGGCGAAAAACTTTAATACAAATAGCCGGCCAAAAAATTAAAAATGAATAAAAAAAAGTAAAACTTAAAAGTGGTTATTCAAATTTATTCATAATATTAGTTCTTTGGCTAGGATAGGATTGTCTGTGCTCTTCGATGCATTGAAGAAGGTGCAGCGTCGAGTTTTGTAAAGCGCACATTGAAGTCCTTAACTAGTTTCACGCCCCTTCTCCGACATCATTCACAACTTTGAGGCTATTTAACAAATAAATAGTCCATAAAATTCCTTTCTCTGTTGCAGTACAACTCTTTATCGCTACATTTTTTCTTAGAGCCACATATTGCACATTGTGCACGCATGCTGTTCACAGTTTAAACGCACTTTTAATAAATTATCATAATTATATTATTAAAGATTCAAAAATTATTTAATTTTGATCTCAAAATGTACTAAAATAAATAAAAATACGCAAGTATGTACATATATTAAGTCTATTAATGTAATTGATTTTTGTTTGGGTCATAGGGCATTTAAAAGTGATGGTCGATAATAAAACTAATTTTCACATTGTCGTGACGTCATAAGCAAATGAGCCGTCGCGGCGCCACTTGCTGTGGCCGCAGACAACCCAGGATCAAAAACATAACAAAAACATCAAGCGCGGCAGCCGTGTCTTTTGCACACACATGCAAACGTGGGAGCGCTTGTACACATATACACACATACAGAGAAACGAGAGCACAGCGCGCAGATGCGCGGCCGTGCCTCATCGTTCCGCATTTGATCTGCGACTGAAAATCGGTTTCTTGTTGTGCTGGCTTTCGAACGAATGCTTCGAACTCGAAACAGCCGAGCGCTCTCGGGGTGCTAGACATTTCGTTTGGCTGCTCTGGGGTTCCACGCTCAGCCGTTTGGTTGATAGCACTTTTTCTGCTGTTTGACGCCTCTATATATTTCTTGCTTCAAAGTAATAAGAGAGAATGGATCTCATCTAGAAGAAACATATAAATGCAACCACACACAATTATGTGGTATACAGACGGGTCCCTGACGCCCCAAGGAACCGGACTTGGGGTAGCGGGACCAGGAACGAAAATATCTGAACCAATGGGAGAACTCACAAGCATATTTCAAGCTGAAGTATGTGCCATCTCCCGTTGCGCAGACCGTAATATGGAAAAGCACTACCATAATAGAGAAATAGCTATCCTCTCCGATAGCCAAGCAGCGCTTAAAGCGCTCAGCAGTAATAAGTTCACCTCTAAGCTAGTCTTAGAGACAAAGAACAAACTAGACCAACTAGGCAGCAGGAACAACCTGACCCTACGATGGATACCGGGACACAACAACATCCCTGGAAACGAATTGGCCGACGAACTGGCACGCAAGGGGTGCAGCCACCGCAATGGTAGGGCCAGAGCCCTATTGCGGTATAGGCCAACACACAATAAAAGGACTCCTAAGAATGGACGAGAATACGCTTAGAACAGCCTCCTGGGTAAACACCAAAGGAATGAGACAAGCTAAAGCATTAATAGTGAACCACAACCTCAAAAGGTTCCAAAAGTTAATCCAACAAGGAAAGAATGCCCTCAGGATTCTGACAGGGCTCTATACGGGTCACTGCAGACTGCGGAGCCACATGTATAAGCTGGGAATAACAAACACCCAACTTTGCAGATACTGTGAAGAGAAGGAGGAGTCCTCTGAACATATACTAGCACATTGCGACGCCCTAGCGAGGCGCAGACTCAGCAAATTTGGGAAACACATTCTACACCCAAGCAATATCGGCATCTTAGAGCCCACAAAAATCCTGGCTTTTGTACAGGAAATAGGGCTGCTAGGAGAGCTGTAAACTCAGTAGGGGGGCACAATAGACCAATATTGGTCGCGGTGCACCCAACAACAAATAATAATAAAATGCAATTCCATAAAAAAAGTAAAATATCGATTGTTAGCGTTTACCTAACGATTATTAAAAATCAGAATATTTATCTGGAAAGTATACTTAGCTACGTAGAACCTGTTGACACACACAAGTGTAAGTAGAATGAACATTTTTCACATTGGAGTTTGATTTATCAGACTTAAGAGCCAATATCGATATAAATATTTTGATGTCATTACTAAATCTCCGTCATATTGAAGTTAATTTAAGTTTTTTAAAATCTATATTATCCCCTGTTGTTTTGTAAACCACATATACAAGTATGATAAAATTAATCCAATGGAAATGTCAAGTTTTGAGTTTATTAAAAATGAAATGTTTATTATATAATGGGGTGTGTTCCACATATCGAAGTCGATTTTCGTATGCACTTAAGGATTTCGAATTAGAATTGATTAAGTTTATAAGTGAAGTGCCAAATATGCCAGAGATTACTTGATCAGGTCAAAAGAAAATTGTAATTATTTGACGATTTTTTAATCCGCTTGGCTTTCAGTAGTCGATTTTAAACCGTCAAAGTTTCTAAACAATATCAAATGACCAAAGCTGTTTTCGTCACTTGATATGTAAAGTTGTAGGATTTCAAAACGAAATGAGAACGTTTATACGGAAATTGCCGTCGAACATACACGATTAACTTGAAATCCTAAGTCTTTGTTAATGAATAATCTGAATACTTGTATCAAAAATATGATTCTTTAAAAACCTAAACCGAACCGAACCATAACCGCGGTTCAGAAAGCACCTAAAACCATGCAATGAACCGAACCGGCGGTTCAAAAAGTGTGTGAACCACCGAACCGAACCAGTCCTTATTTCCGAGTGCTTTGCATCACTGACACAAATGCTAAAACTTTTAATAATTACTCAAAATTGAATGGATGGCCGTGCTTCTAGATGATTGCTGAACACGAATCTGTTTTCAAAAATGGTCCAGCACTTTGAGATTTTTAGTAATTGAAGCTTAAAGTTGCAAAAAATGCCTCTTTTACCCCTATTAGACGCGTTTTGTGGGTAACCTATAATTTACTTTTGACTTTCTTTGATATTTTCGCAAATTACTATTTTCAAACTTTAAAAAAACATATTTTTGGAGAAGATATACCATTTTGAATACTAATTCTCGATAACAGTAAAATAAAATAAATAATAAAATGCCTTGCAAAAACTGTAGAGCAGGCAAGTAATTTGTATAGAATTGAATACTTGGGGGCAGCAACAAAATATTGTTCTTTTGTGAACTCGTATACAATTAGTTTAAATGGTTTATTTTTATTAAAAAACAACATAGAATTGTTACTGATTGCTTATTTGAAAGTTAAGGAGTAGTACTTTCCCTCAAAAAGGATCAAAACAACAGTATAGGTTTTCCGAAACGCGTCCAAAAAGAGTAAACACTAGAAAGCAAACCTAACTTCGTATGTGCCAACTCTTAGCGATTTTGACAAACGCATAGAAGGAAGCATCTCCGATCACATAAAGTATATAAATTCTTGACCAGCATGACGAGCTGAATTGATATAGACATGTCCGTCTGTTTCTATGCTATCTCCTCCGTCAGTTTTAAAACTATCTCTACCAACCTTTGCACGAAGTCTTTTGGTACAAATACTCTGTACATTTGCCGGAACCGACCGGATCGGAGGAATATAGCATATAGCTGCCATAGGAACGATCGGTTGAAGAAGTAGTTCTATTAAGAAACACTTTTCAGTTATGAGTGTTATCTGTTTCAACACAATTTTGGAGAGTTCGATCGTTTGAATACATCGTATAGCAGCCATATAACAAACTGGCAGGCATATATAATGCTTCAAGTGTAAATAAATTTCTGTCGAGCCAAAGTCAGCTTCCCCCTATTTGTTACTTCTCAAAAAATATGAGGTTTTTCCAATTTTATTAATATCTCAAAAAGTGCATATTATTGCTTACGTTATTTATTATTCAAAATAAATCAATAAAACTCAATTTCAAATATCTCTGTCTGCTTCTTCTGTTCACTTCTGGAATATTGTAGACAAAATCAAAACTAAGTGTGGTTTTTAATTTTAAATAAAAACTCAAATCAATAAATGTTCACAGTTCAACAAATATTGGGTCCTCGAGGTTCGGGGAATCAACCTTATACCTTTTAACGTTAGCTTTCATTTGAATACTTGTTAAATCTTTGGAGGGCAATTACCCAAATTCTTGGTTGATGGGCGAAAACTGTAAACAAATTAAAAGGGATAAGGGAAATAAATTATAATAGAAAGATTGTTTCTATGTAAGCAACATAACTTTTCCCAGCGGCGCAGAGGTGATGAGGTTGGTCTACAATATTCAATCACAGTTAGTTTGAGAAAAAGTGGGGGTGAGGTGTTGTTTTTTTAAGTATTATAATGTTGATCCCTATTACAATCTGATACATCTAGTACTAAACTGTATCAAAGGTTGTTTTAATTTTTTTTAAATTTATTTATTTATTTTGATTGCAGCTTCGTCTAAAAGACACAGCTACAATATATATTGTAAAGTATATATAATATTATACAACATCGATTTTGTGTAAGTAGACTCTTTTGAAAATCAGTTATTAATTTTAAAATAATTTTTTAAATGCTGCGAGAGAGCTTTAACCCATTGATAAAAAAAAACAAAAACTTCGCCTTTTGAATTAAAAACGAGAAAGGCAAAACTAACTTCGTCTGTTCCGAAGATCTGATACACTTGAAAAAGCTTGTCTCAACGGATAGCGGTCAGATTAAAAACATTCAATATTATCCATGTCCGTGTTTGAGAACGGTAATACTGAGAACAAAACAATTCTTCTCACTAAAACCCATTTTCCGAGCGAAAACTTGTATGGCAGTTACAAGAAGTAGTCATCCGATCCGGTCGGTTCCGACATATTAGCAGCGGGCAATCAAAAGAAGACTCCGTGCAAAGTTTCAGTTCGATAGCTTAAAAACTGAGGGACTAGTTCGCGTAGAAACAGACGGACGGACGGACAAAGCTTAAGCGACTCAGCTCGTCATGCTGATCAAGAATATATATACTTTATGTGGTCGGAGATGATTCCTTTTATGCGTTGCACACTTCTGGGCAAAATTATAATACACTTTTCAAGTGTATAACAAGTGAGAAATCAAGCCCGACTATAATATACTCTGTACCTGTTTTCTCTCTCTCTCCCTCTCGCACTCTCTCTCTCTCTCTCTTAGATTGTGCGGTGTTGGTTGTGAAAGGGTGGGAGGGTGGTGGGTGGGGTGATTTACTTTTTTGCTCATAACTTGAGAACCGCTCATCCGATCTTTATCATTTCTTTGGCAAATCGATACATATTGCTATTGACTAGCTATCTCTAGAAGAAACAAACCCTCTATCTACAAAACTGTATAAGCATAACGTTTTTTAAAAATTTCGGGGGCGGGAGGGGGCGTGGCAAAAATTGAAAATAAACTAGATCTGCCTGCAAGTATAAGAAGCATGTCAAACCTCTATCTCTTACCATCTCTGAGATCTGTTTGTTCATAGGGACGGACGGACGGACGGACGGACAGACGGACAAGGCTATATCGACTCGGCTGTTGATGCTGATCAAGAAAATATATGATTCCATGAGGACCACTGGGATTTTTGAATGAATTAATTTTTTTCGTATTCCTTGTTGTAAAATAGTATATACGTATTTTCCAATTGCCGAAATTCACGTAATTCGCGAGAAAAAGCGATTTTGAAATTTACATATTTAAAATATTTAATTAATTTCAATTGCTTGCTACAAAGCCATTGGTGATAATAATATTTTAAAATCTGTAAATTAACATCTGAACCCAAACTTTCAAATTATTCACACTTAAAAATTTTAACAATTTTTTTTTGTCCTAAATCGCGAAAATAAGTAAACAAAAATTAATTGCCGCGAATGGGACGTTTTTTTTCTTCATTTTTTTCTCAAAATTTTGTCTTTATCCAGGAATTTACTGCATTAAGCTGTAAATGGGCAATACCATAGTTCCAGAGTTATGGCGTTTTTTTCATTTATTTAAATTCACACAAGTCACTATAATACGGCTGAATTTTAAAAATCGCGGTTTTCCAACTGCTAAACTTACAATGCAATAATGGTCTCAAAGTCGATTTTTTTTGGGCAAAAAGAAAAAAAAAAGTGGGTGGAGTGGTGGAAAAATTAATTATTTAAAAAAAGAGTATCTCCCGGAAAGAGAAAAGAAAAAAATTATAATGTAAAATAGAGCCCCAAAGTTTTGCGAAGCCCTGAAAAACAAAGATATCATTTAACTCCGCACGTGGCTTTGTTGTGGAAAAAATTTTGACTAAGTTTATTGCCTTCAAAATAAACGAAATTGATTAAAACAATTGAAGTAAACTATGGAAAATAATGTCCAAGGTATGTTTAATGCAATTTGATCCAGTTTGTTCTATATGTGCTTAGTCTTCTTTCATGTGTTTTTGCTAGTGTTGTTTTTAGGCGAGTTTAACCTCTAAATAATTTCTAATGGTGGAGTAAAGTTTGTTGGATTGTCGTGGGATTGTCGTAACTGTTAATGCAATATTGTCTATTAAAGTGTCCTCTTTACGATAGTCTAATTGAGCTTTATCACGAATTTTCACAAACCGCGAAATCAAGATTTTTTCAGACCACTTCGAGTTTGAGTATTAAGAATTGATTGCATTGAAAAGCAGTTTTGAGAATAATATGCACAAGGTTTTTCATTGAGCTATGGACCTCGAGATCCACTAATCTCTAGGTTATGCTTAAATAAAAGAAAGGCACAAAAATAATAAATATAATAATAAACAAGATACTCTTTTACATTAAGTTGTGTATGGACCCTCTTGTGATGAAGATAATACTGTTGATAATGATTCGGATAGATCCGATATTGAGAATAAATACTGTTTACATTTAGATTCTAAATTTAATGATTAAAAATATATACCTAATTAAAGTAATAATAATGTTAAAAGATTTGCTTCTGTAAATATTGCATTTATTACATCATCAAAATCAGCTAGATTCATAGTCGTCCTGATCGCTTACATGGCAGCCATTTATAAAAATAGTCTAAGTTGAACAAAATTGGTTAGGACACCCTCGAGAGCCTAAAATACGTGTATAAACTGAATTACAGCTCAATAGTTAGAAAAACAACAAAGTTAGTGAATATCCGCCAGATCATTTATATGGAAGTTATATAAAATAATATCTAAGGTGAACGAATATTTGTAAGTCGCTTTGGGGGCCCGAAATATGAGTATAAGCCAAATTTCGTGCAGAAATCTTTATAATTAGACTTTATGCCAAAAAAATCGACTTTGGGACCATTGTGCAAGGGCAAAAATTTAAAATTGTTGCTGGGTACAAACATTCGTAAATGTTTGTCAATGGAATAAAGACACATATTGAAGCTTCAAAATATATTTGTAATGTGGGTTTACGGTGGTTTGTTTGTTCTTGGCAGAGACTTGCCTACTCCAGCTCTTGCTTGCATTAATTCTTCTTGGTCAAAAAAAGGTCTAATCAGTTTTTAGTATTTAGCGTTTAGCTAAACTTAAAATTTGTTCCATTTTTTAAAATATAAGAAAAATTGTATATTTGTAAAATATTTAATATATATTAAACGTTTTAACTAAACATTGATAAATTGTGTGTAACGTCCGCAACGGTAAATAGGTTTCTTAAATTTAAATAGAATAAATTTTAACATTCTCCGGTTTTCCAAACTAGCTTTATAAACAGAGGTTCTTATGCACTTTAATCTGATACAAAAATGCCTTTGTTTACAACTTTCTTTTTTAATATTAATGGCAAAGTGTGTAACGTCGGCGTTAGTTAAGAGTTAACTGTTTTAAAATATTTGTAACAATTCGCAGTCGCTTGATAACTGTTTTTTTCGAAGAATATTTTAGCCATCAAATCAACATATACTGGTATGCAAAATGTTACAAAATAACGCGAAAAATATCAAAAATATATATTTTGTTTTCTATTTTTTTATATAATACAATTTAAATTAATTAAATTCCAATATTTTTTATAATTTAATTTGATGAAGTTAATAAGACAATAGTCTTTGCCTAATTTCTGCAGTGGTAATTAATTGCTTAGTTCTATAGTTTCTGGCCGAGGAACACGAATAAAAATCCAGTCAATGTTTTGCAACACTTGACGAGCAGGACATTTTGTGTTGTTGGCTCTCTCTCCCTTAATGAGAGTCAGCAACACAAAATATGACACATGCCTGCTTTATGGCCGCTTTAGGCCTCTAAATATTCGAAATTAGTTCGAAAATTCAAATCGTGCGCCCATGGCTCGCCCCGACCAGCTCTTCACTTTCTCATTAAAAAATGCC
>JAEIFU010000599.1:0-115019 GCA_018904235.1 Lordiphosa stackelbergi
TGCTTGCCGGCAAAGATCAAACGCTGCTGATCTGGGGGAATGCCCTCCTTGTCCTGGATCTTAGCCTTGACATTCTCAATGGTATCAGATGGTTCCACCTCCAAGGTGATAGTTTTGCCAGTCAAAGTCTTGACAAAGATCTGCATGCCACCACGCAGACGCAACACCAAGTGCAAGGTAGACTCCTTCTGGATGTTGTAGTCAGACAAAGTGCGTCCATCCTCCAGCTGCTTGCCAGCAAAGATCAAACGCTGCTGATCTGGGGAATGCCCTCCTTGTCCTGGATCTTAGCCTTGACATTCTCAATGGTATCAGATGGCTCGACCTCCAAGGTGATGGTTTTGCCAGTCAAATTTGACAAAGATCTGCATGCCACCACGCAGACGCAACACCAAGTGAAAGGTAGACTCCTTCTGGATGTTGTAGTCGGACAAAGTGCGACCATCCTCCAGCTGCTTGCCAGCAAAGATCAAACGCTGCTGATCTGGGGGGAATGCCCTCCTTGTCCTGGATCTTAGCCTTGACATTCTCAATGGTATCGGATGGCTCCACCTCCAAGGTGATGGTTTTTGCCAGTCAAAGTCTTGACAAAGATCTGCATGCCACCACGCAGACGCAACACCAAGTGAAGAGTAGACTCCTTCTGGATGTTGTAGTCGGACAAAAGTGCGTCCATCCTCCAGCTGCTTGCCAGCAAAGATCAAACGCTGCTGATCTGGGGGAATGCCCTCCTTGTCCTGGATCTTAGCCTTGACATTCTCAATGGTATCGGATGGCTCGACCTCCAAGGTGATGGTTTTGCCAGTCAAAGTCTTGACAAAGATCTGCATGCCACCACGCAGACGCAACACCAAGTGAAGAGTAGACTCCTTCTGGATGTTGTAGTCGGACAAAGTGCGTCCATCCTCCAGCTGCTTGCCAGCAAAGATCAAACGCTGCTGATCTGGGGAATGCCCTCCTTGTCCTGGATCTTAGCCTTGACATTCTCAATGGTATCGGATGGCTCCACCTCCAAGGTGATGGTTTTGCCAGTCAAAGTCTTGACAAAGATTTGCATGCCACCACGCAGACGCAACACCAAGTGAAGAGTAGACTCCTTCTGGATGTTGTAGTCGGACAAAGTGCGACCATCCTCCAGCTGCTTGCCGGCAAAGATCAAACGCTGCTGATCTGGGGGAATGCCCTCCTTGTCCTGGATCTTAGCCTTGACATTCTCAATGGTATCAGAGGTTCCACCTCCAAGGTGATGGTTTTGCCAGTCAAAGTCTTGAGAAAGATCTGCATTTTGGCTAAAAAAAATAATAAACAAAAACGAAAAAGATTTGAAAAATTAATATATGTGACTGACTACGAAATGACAGGAAAATAGAAGGTCTATCGATTCAAATAAAGATTTCATACAGCATGTCAAGAAAGTGTTTTGACACCTGAAAAAATTCACATTTTCACTTTTTGCAAAAATAGATTTTCTAAGCATCTAATTTTGTTGCTTATTTACCTTCGAGGATTCTTTTTTGCTCCTTTCTACCTCTTGGTATACCAAGAAAAGTACGTCCGTCTTTATGATGACGTTGAGAAGTACACAAAGCTCCGTCAAACAAGGAAAGAACTTTCCGAACCATTTGATACCAACAGAGGTTTTAGCAGGGTCGATACCTTATCGGGTGACTTCTTCAATCTACTGATGGAAGATATACTGCGCCGCCCACATGCCAACAGAACGGGCGCCTTTATTTATAAAGATCTAATGTTATGTATGCCGATGATATCGACTTCATCGGCAAAACGAACGGGCGGTAAGCAGGGCGTTTTCAGAGATTGAGAGGCAGTCAGAACTGATGGGTTTAGCGGTAAATGAGGACAAGACGAAATACCTTGTATCCGCGGACAAAAAGTCCTTGCTCTGACAATTGGTTACAACGGGAGAATACAACTTTAAAGTCTATAGAGGATTTTTGTTCACCTGAACGACGATAACCAGCGACAACAACATCAGTCTTGAAACTGACGAAGGATCACTCTTGCAAACCATGCTACAACGGGCTAAGTAGAGAGTTCAAGAGTAGAGACCTTCAGCGAAGAACAAAATTAGCCCTATACAAGTCGCTAATCATCCCAGTCCGTAGAAGCATGGACAATGACAGCAGCGGATGAAGCGGCGATTGGCGTGTTTGAACGAAGATTCTTCGGAGGATTTATGGACCATAAAAGTTGGCGATGTTTTTCGCATTCGAAATAAGGACGAACTGTATGAGCTCATGGGGACACCTGTCTGGTCACATAAACAACAGCGGCTGCGCTGGCTAGGACATGTCACCAGGATGGACGAAGAAGCTCCAGTAAGGAAAGCTTATTACTCGAAGGCGGCTGACTACGGAGGAAGAGGCAGGCGGGGGAGACCTCGACTAAGATGGGATGACCTGGTTCGGGCAGACCTTGCCAAGAGCAGAAGTTGACTGGCGGACATTGTTGGCAGTTCGCCGTTGTGATGCATGATCGGGCCAATCAAGAAGAATGTTCGCAGATAGAGGCTTTCATGCATGGCGAAATTTTTTGTATTATTGAGATTCTGTATTGTTCTCAGAGCTTTACTGCTAAAGAAAATCACCAAATCCATTTTGTTTTAACATTTAAAAAAAATAAAAACAAACAAGTAAAAGTGTTGCGGTCGAGTGCCCCGAATTTGTGGCTCCTATAGCTTTGAACTCCTTTTATCTTAAAATTATTTGAATAAATAGGAGGCGCACTTGCATATCTTCGGGTTTCTGCCTTGGCTCAACCTCTTATAGTCTCTGATAATAACGTTATAGAGAGAAAGACAGTTTTTTCGCTGTTAAAAGATGGAGGAGGAGGAATTTTCCAAATCTGAAACAAACTCGATGTGGGTACAATATACACCTACATACATGCCAAAAATTGTGGCTCTATCTGTTACAGTCTCTGAGATCGACGCGTTCATACAGACAGACAGACGGACATGGCTAAATCGATTTGGCTTTTGATGCTGATCAAGAATATATATACTTTATGGGGTCGAAGGTGCTTCCTTCTGGCTGTTACATACATTTGCACAACTTCATGATCCCCTTTTTCTCATTTTTAATGAGAACAGGGTATAAAAACATTAACTTTTCACAGTGTCAAGAAAGTGTTTTCACAAACATTTTTTGTCTGATATAAATTAAGAAACTAGGATATTAAACAAGTTTTAGTATTTCGTGTGCCCTCCATTGGCAGCAAATACAGCATTTAATCGCCGATTCATTGGATTAATAAGGTTTTTCATGTCCAGTGTATCAGGAATCTTCTCCCATTCTTCTAATATGACAGATTTCAGTTCAGCTCGAGACTTTGGACTCCTTTTTGATACTTTTTTCTTCAAATAGGACCACACATTCTCAATAGGATTCAAGTCTGGACTCTGGGGTGGAGTATCTAACACTTTTCCACAGTTAAAAAGTAGCCACATCAGAACTTGAATATTGGTTTGTTGCCATCATAAAATCCAAACTTGGTTGCACTGTTTCCTAGATGTGACTCCAAAATGTTCAAATATTGTTTAGCATCCATGTTATTTTCAATGAATGCTATTTCTCCAACCCCCTTGCTGGATATGCAGCCCCACATCATGATGGAAAGCAAGGCTGCAAACCTCTAAAATTTTACAGAAGGTTCGATCCGGGGGTTCGAACCCGTTGTAAAGCCTAAGGTTCGGTCCGCGGACCGGTTCTCGGAACCCCTGAACCCAAGGTTTTGGTTCGAACCTCGGTTCGCTTGAACATAAAAGAATAGTTTCGGTTTATAAATACCTATTTGTTTAAAAAATATTCTATACTTCAAAAATGTTTATTTGTTGTCAAATTTAATAGCTGAAATTTACAACTTTAAAGAACTGCTAAGTTTAAGGTAATAAGCAATATATCTTCTATGAGCTGCATTATATCTTCCTAGCTTCACATTAGAAAGATCAAACTTAAGTGTTTAAAAGACTCGTTCAACTAATACCTGAGTTGCTGGAACAGCAAGTATAGTACCTTTTAAGAATTTTGAAACATTTGTCGATGTATGTTGTTCTGGACAATTGTCGAAGGAATCTATAACATAATTTACAGATTTTGTATTTGATATTTGTTCATCGCTTTTTATGGCTTTCATAAACTTCTCTTATTTGCAATTTATTTAAAGGTGAATTTTGAAAACTCATATTAACAATGATGAAAAACTTAGGTCTAAGAGCACTGCAGCCAATATTGGCACTGAGCTTATAATAAAAGAACGTTAATCGTACTGTATAGCAATAAACAAACGATTTCAGAACAATTGCTCGAAATGAAAAGCCAGCGGAATTAAAATCACTTGGTAGTAATTGAGAATCAGCAGTTTTCAATTCAATAGATTTTAGGTTGAGCTTGAACTCTGAATACATGAATCTTTAATTGTTAGTAAACGTTCAGACATTTTATGGTTTTAAAAAATTTCTTATATTATGTCCTCCAGGAAATCTATTGAGGTAACTTGGTCATAGTCCACATCAAGAAATGTTTTTGAGTTTCATTCCTGTTCTGCTCTGCTGGTGTCATTCGAAAGTTCTCTGCTCGATCCAAATTCGCTTCATTATCGACGTTGATAGTATAAATCATACCTAGAGAAATGTCGCAGGATTGGAGAACTTATTGAATGAGAGCAGTTAGATAGCAAGCAATTTATATATTTCACCGTAAATGTCGTTGGACGAAATACATAAGTGTTGAACCGAACCTAATTTTTTGAAAAAGCGGTCCGGTTCGGGTTCAGGTTCGAGAAGTCAATAATATTAGGGGTTCGGTTCATGGTCCGGTTCGTCGGACTCAAAAAACCCGAACCGAACCGGTTCTAGGGGGTTCGGTTCAGGACCGGTTTGCAGCCTTGATGGAAAGTTTACCAAACTTTACAGTCGGAATAATATTTTTGTTTTGCAAAGCTGTTAAAGGCTTTCGCCAGACTCTGGATGGGCCATCGTTGTAGTACAGCATCATTTTGGTTTCATCACAAAATATTAAGTCGTTCCAAAGGTGGTTTCTCCTTATACATTCTGCCAAAGCAAAGCCGCTTTTGTGTATTAATTAACGAACTTTGCCTCCAGTCTATTTTCCTTTTTTGCTCGATTTAAGATGCTGTAGATGGCCTGTCTAGACACAGAAAACATCTCGGATAGCTCTGGAACTGATTTGCCAATCTGGTGGTTATAATAAACCAGCTGGGCGACATCAAACGATGTTCTTTTTCCCGGCATTCAGGCCTGTTTCCGTTTTCGATTTCGATCAAATCATGTGGAATCGGAATTGATAGCTGTTCCCGTTTCCGAAAAACGATCAAATTATTCGGTTTTAAAAGTTGTGCCTTTGAGTGAGTGAAATGAAAAGTAATTGACAATTTTCATGTCAACGGTTATATTTTTTTTTCTATCCAATATTTTTATATTAATAAGTCATATTTTAAGAAGATTTTATGGTAACCATAAAAATATTGGGCATTCAATTTGATTTAAAATTAATTATTTTAAAGATGTACCCCAGAAATTGCATGTAGACGAAAGCAAAAACGATCGAAATGAAACCGAGCTGTTCGCAATTCCGCATCAGCGCATGCGCAGTGCTGATCGAAATTGTTTATGTTACCATTGCTGAATTATAGTTCGAAAACGATTCGAACTTTTATTCGAAAAGTAAATCGATTTCTATTTCACTCGGAAACGGGAACATCAAATGAAAACGATTCGGAAATACAATCGTTTTACTTTTTAAATCCACTCGGAAATGAGAACAGACCTGATTGTGTTTTTGACAAAACTAAACACGCACAAGACTTTGATCAACTAACGCTCTCGGAATTTTGCCAGAAAACGGTAAACGAAAACACACGTAAAACGCAATGCAAAACATGCAAGCTCAATGCTAACGGGATCTGGTCAAAAGCGAACGACAACGCTATTTACAGTGCTTGTCAAAACACTTTCTTGACACTGTGAAAAGTTAATGTTTTTTGTTTTTTATTTTTTTAAATGTTAAAACTAAATGAATTTGGTTAATTTCTATTGCAAACAAGCTCTGAGAACAATAAAGAATCTCAATAAAATAAGAAATAAAATTTACCATGTATGGAAAGCCTATGTATGAAATATGCGAAAAAAAAAACTTTCTTGACATACTGTATATTTATACACTTGAAAAGTGTATTATAATTTTGCCCAGAAGTTTGCAACGCATAGAAGGAATCATCTCCGACCACATAAAGTATATATATTCTTGATCAGCATGACGAGCTGAGTCGATTAAGCTTTGTCCGTCCGTCCGTCTGTCGTCTGTCTGTTTCTACGCGAACTAGTCCCTCAGTTTTGGAGCTATCGAGCTGAAACTTTGCACAGAGTCTTCTTTTTACTGCACGCTGCTAATATGTCGGAACCGACCGGATCGGATGACTACTTCTTGTAGCTGCCATACAAATGTTCGTTCGGAAAATGGTTTTTAGTAAGAAAAACTGTTTTGTTCTCAATATTACTGCTCTCAAACACGGTCATGGGTAATATGTAGTGTTTTTAAGCTGATCTGCGAAGTTTGGTCGAAGTCTCTAACCGTTGAGACAAGCTATTTCAAGTGTATCAAAACTTCGGTACAGACGAAGTTAGCTTTGCCTTTCTCGTTTTCTGAATTTTTGCCCACTGTAGATTAAACCTGCGTATGCTTTCTCTCTCTCTCTTTCTCTCGCCCTCTCTTTCTTTTTCACTTAATGTACTAATGGCGTGGCGCAGCCAAAAGAACTGCGTTTTACAACAATGTTTTCAATTTAGCTTTTGCGCAGAGGTTTTAGGTTGTTTTTTTTCTTACCAATTTTTGTTGAAAAATAAATAGTAAAATTATTTAAATATAAGACAAAGTATAAGCCAAACAGGGTTGCCAAACTGCCGAACAGTTGGGCCTACAGTGACGAAAGCCATACAAATTGTGTAGACAATTGTCATTCAAGGTTTTCGCTCATTTTTCTTCTGAAGCTGAACAAACAAAGCAACTATAGTTTAATTTTTTCAGCCCCCATCCACTTAGTGCTTTGTAAGTTTTTTTTTTTTGCGTTGTGACCCAATTTTCATGACCCCCCCTGCCATGGTGGTTTTTCTTGGCATACACACATAATTCTCTATACTTGAATACACACACTAATTTGTATGCAGCCTTTTCAATTTCACAATTGAGCTAAATTTTCTTTTCCAGCTTATAATGACTAATCAAATTTTCTTTGTTGCATTTCTTTTTAATGCAACGCCATTTTGTTCAAGGGCAAGAAAAAAAATGGCCACTGCAGTTACACACACACACACACGCATCTTACACATAAACATATAAACATACCTTGTTTTCTTTTTAATTCTTTTTACTTTTAATAATCTTGCACTTTTTTTTTCTTGTTAAAAAAAACTTGCTTAGTCACTCTTTTGAAATTCTCTCAACTATTTTCTCACAATTTTGCTTTTGATTTAGATGTTGACACGACGAGGAGCTGTGAACAATTGTGGGTTGTGTGAGTTTTGTCGAACGACGAAATGTAAAAGCAAGGGTATTTTACAACACTGAGGCATAATAAAAAAAAGGGTTCTACTTATATATATATAATTTAAAGATTTTAAAAAAAAAAAAATAACATAATCATTTTGGTGGCTGACGGTTAAATCCCTAAAGGTTTATAAAGTTTTTAATATAAGGTTGTCAAAAAAGTCTTGCGGTATTTCCGCAAGCTTGTCTTTGCAAGCGCGTAGTTCTAGTTGTATTCGTCGCATCGGTTCACGCTAGAGCTTTTTGGAAAGCTCTTTTTCACGCGCTAACACGTGTTTGATTTATTGTTGTTTGTTTTTAGTCGTTCGTGAGTTATAGCGTCGCAAACATGGAGCAAAATAAAGAGAAAATACGGCATATTTTACAGTACTACTACGATAAAGGCAAAAAACATCTCATGCTGCCAATAAAATTTGTGCAGTTTATGGACCCGATACAGTTTCCATTTCCACCGCACAACGATGGTTTCAACGTTTTCGTTCTGGTGCAGAGGTGATCGAAGATGCGCCACGGTCCGGAAGGCCTGTCGTCGAAAATTGCGATAAAACCGCTGAATTGATCGAAAGAGACCGGCATAGTAGCAGCCTAGCCAAATCGGCCAAGAGCTGGGCATGAGTCATCAAACCGTTATAAACCATTTGAAGAAGCTTGGATTCAAAAAGAAGCTCGATGTATGGGTGCCACACGACTTGACGCAAAAAAAACATTTTTGCCCGTATGGATGCATGCGAATCGCTTCTGAATCGCAACAAAATCGACCCATTTTTGAAGCGGATGGTGACTGGCGATGAAAAGTGGGTCACTTACGACAACGTGAAGCGCAAACGGTCGTGGTCGAAAAGCGGCGAAGCTGCCCAGACGGTGGCCAAGCCTGGATTGACGGCCAGGAAGGTTCTTCTGTATGTTTGGTGGGATTGGCAGGGAATCATCCACTATGAGCTGCTCCCCTATGGCCAAACGCTCAATTCGGACCTGTACTGCCAACAACTGGACCGCTTGAATGCAGCACTCATGCAGAAGAGGCCATCTTTGATAAACAGAGGCCGAAACACATCTTTGGTGACGCGCCAGAAGCTCCGGGAGCTCGGATGGGAGGTTCTTTTACTTTCTTGACATACTGTATATATAATTTAAAGATTTAAAGAAAAAATAACAATCATTTTGGTGGCTGACGGTTAAATCCTTAAAGGTTTATAAAGTTTTTAATAGCAAACCTTTTCTTTTATTTTAAATAAATAGACACCCTGTATGACAAGAACTAGGAACTTGATTCTTTGTCTCTGCTGAGGTTAAATGACCTTTTGTGTGGTTATTACGCCGCAGGAGAATGTTGACCCCACCAAAGCAAATCTAAAGAATTTTTTATACAAATTTCGTTTATTTTGTTGTTTGTTTGTTTCCATGATAAATGCAATTTGGGTGTACCAAAAAATCAAACGAAATATGCAGCCAGCTGTGCCATTTTATCCTTGGGCTGGCGACTACCACGTCCGCCTCTTGAATTGTTACCACCGCTGCCACCAGCACCAACTCCAGCGCCGCCGCCCACGCTGCCAGGGTTACCCACACCACCAGCTGCAGCTGCACCAACAGCCCCATTACCACCACGTCCCGCCTTGCCACCACCACGTGAACCTCCGCCGCCACGTACTGGACGTGAGGCCACCGCTCGATGTTTCTCCACCAAATGGCTAAAGTCGCTGGAGCAAAAAATGCAACCCGTTTTCTCTTCGGTGCCATCCTTGAATTTGGATTTATCCGATTTGTAGACCACATTCACCAGCTGGGCTCCACAATCCGTGCACTTGGCCTCTGAAATTATGGAAAAGGATTAGCCAAAGTAATGCCTCCAGGTCTCCTCCCACAACTCACCTTCCACACTAATTTTGGTGGCTCCTTTAAAGCAATTGATGATGACATCACAACGATTGCAACCCAATTTCCAGGTGGGAGCCAAAGTGCTGTCCAATACCAACACACCAGTGGGACACTCCACACAACCCGAGATGCCCAAAGAGTTAAGGGAATGCGGACAAGTGGCATGGGTGCAGGTATTACAGCCACCCAAATGTGGCATATCACTGAAGGGCGGATGATTGTAGCAATAGGGGCAAAAGGGAAATGAACGTCCCTTTACGCCCGTGGAGAAGGCCAACAAATCGAAATCATCCAGGGGACACTTGAACTCGCGATAGACCTTGACATTGCCATTGGGCAAGGCATAGGTCTCATCGCAATGCGAGCAATGCAGGCGAGCTGGCTTGGTCTGTAGGAGACAAAGAGAGAGAGAGAGTAGAGTATGGAAGTCCTTCTGGCTTAGAGGCTAACCCACCTGTATGTACTTCATGTAGCGTCTACATTTGCCGCAACGCGAATGCGCCTTACCCGACTCGGCCAGCGGTGAGAAGGACACCTCAAAGAGTGCATCCATATTCGCAATATTCTTTACAAAATACATAAACTTAAGCTTAAAGATTTGTATGGCATGGCGCAGCACATCATTGAAATCCGCCGATCCCTTGGCTATGAGAGTCAACATGCGTTCCACCTCTGTACGCATGGTGGGTAACACCAGTTCGGGATCAATTTTCTGATAACCATGCACCAAAACTATACCCAAGGTGGTGGGTATCAGTTTGCGTCCATTCTCAATGCGCACATAATTCCGCTGGCAAATGTTATTAATGTGCACTGGAATGGAGGCATCTGTGCCTATGCCATGCTGTTCCATAAGGGTAATCAGTTCGGCCTCGGTCAGATAGTCAGGTGGTCCGGTTTGACTCTCCGCCAGGCGTACATCATTAATGGCCACCTGAGTGCCCTGTACAAACGGTGGTATGGCCTCATCGCGGCCAAAGGCCTGCCAGGTCATGACCTTGGTAAAGCCCGGATCCATTAATACATTGGCCGTGCAACTGAAGTACTCCAGGCCCACTTTCAGCTTGGCCGTGGTGGTGCGATATTTTAAATCTCTGGACAAGGTGCCCATGAAATGGCGACAAATGAACTCATACACACGCCAGGTGTCGCGATCAAAGTCACCACGTTGTCCTAGTTTCATGGGTGTAATGGGTGGATGGTCGCCCGCATCTTTGCCCTTGCGTGGGGCCTGCAGATCAGCTCCTATAGAGCGCGCCTCCTCGCCAAATTCACTCGAGGGCTGCAGCACACGCAGCACCGCAGGTAAATCGAAATTGGTGGGATATTGATTGGTCTCCGTACGCGGATAACTGATATAGCCCTGGGTATACAAACGTTCAGCTATCTGCATGGCCTGAAAGGGTCCTATACCCAGGCCAGAGCTGCAAATTCGCATCAGTTCCACCGTATTCAAAGCCTGGGGTTTGCTTTTAAACGCCTCCTTGCTGCTGACGCTCTCCACCCTGCAAAAATTACCACACAAGAGCATAAGTAATCCTCTTCTCTATCACCCACTTACATGGCCTCCTTGTGCTCTTTGACTCTATTCAGCAGCATGATGGCTATATCCTTTTTAAACACCCTTCCACGTGCCCATTCCAGCGTAAATTCTGGCTGTCCGGCCAACATTTGCAAATACCAAAAACTCTCCGGCTTAAAGGTCTGTATATCATCATGCCTTTTCACACAGAACCCCAAAGTGGGCGTCTGACATGGACCATAGGATATCAACGACGAGTCCAAATCTCCATAACGATCCTGAAAGAATTTCGTTTGGAATCGTGTAAAGGCACAGCCTATACGCAAATCCAACTCTTGTCGCGCATCCACCGACTTGGCCTCATTCTCATTGGGATGACCCAACTTCTCCATCGCCCCCTTAATATCCTTATCCGTTATGGCCGAGAAATGTGCACGATATGTCACTTGCGGACTATACACATTGCGTATAACATGCTGCACTGCATCCATCACCTCAAAGCATATGTTTTCACCCTCCTTGTCGCAATCCAGCCATAATACCAAATAATCACAACCACGCGCCTCATGCGCCAAAAATGTGCGCATATGTTGCTTGGGATTCGTTTCCTTTTTCTCCGTGGGACAGCCAAACAGCTCCACCGGGTCCACCTTGTCCCAGGAGTTGTATTTGCTAATGAAATCCAGTGACATCACATGCCCACACACCGAAGTCATGCGAAAGTGCACAGCACCCTCGGAGCGAAAATTGCCCGTCCATTCGTGTGTGGAGCAGCCACTGCTGGCACCTGCATTTTGTTATCATATGAAACTGTTACTGATCCTGTCCAGTATGGGTGGCACAAAATCAGACTCACCCCGCTTGGCTGTGCAGCGTCCATTGGAGAGTATGCCCGCCAGTGAGGCAGCTAGCGACGGCTTCTCGGCCACCATTAATACATTCTTCATGGCTTGAAATTGAGAATTCAAACGACGCCGGTCAGTCAGAGGTTCGTCGGCGTTAGAATATGAGGGGAGCGACTTGAATTAACTCCAGGGTGGGTAACTAATAGATAGTGATTGTTTAAGTGTATAAGACATACAAGTTTGTCACTAACGCATTATTTTTGGTATTTGTGGAAAGTGGGACCAGCAAGAGGGGAGCAGAAAAATAACTGATTATAACGATAGTTGGTCAATCGTTGTGGAATGACCCTTTTATTAACAAAAAAAACCCCACAAAAAATTTTTATATCTTAAAAAACCCCCGGCCACCCCACAAGATTTATATTTTTATCTCCTATTTTTTTTTTTTGTTGGTTTTTTTGTTTTTTTTTTTTTTTGAAAAGAGTACCTTTATTTCAATTATAATAAAAGATTACACCATTGTTTTTGGGCCCACCAAACCAATATAAATCAAGTCATAAAACTCCTTCACTCAACCGCATAGTTGACAAATCAAATTATTACTGGGAAATAAATCAGCTTAACAAGAAGATTTTGCTCTTATTTGATCAGAAGCAATGTATAATTTGTTTTTGTGAAACACTCTAAAAGGTGCGTAGTTCCGTTATTTAAGCGCTTTCAATATAATGTATGTATTTGTTATTATAAAATTGCTCTCTTTGTGCTTGTCTCTGAAAAGTTAAGCGGTCCCGTTACTCCATCATTGCCTCTTTTTCTATCACCTCGCAGCACACTGACAATATTAAACGTTGGATGGAAAAAAACCGTGTTAAAAAATAAAAAAACAAAAAATTTTAAAAAAATAAAAAAAAAAAAAAGGAAAAATTTGTTATTGACTAGTTATAAGTATTCGGTTAAGATAGTAAGGCGATATTTTAGCGCATGTTGCTAAAACGAAGACAGTATCTCCCAGTTCTCTCCATTCAACCAGCTTACAATCTCGGTTTAAGATAGTGCAGGTTTGTTGAGGTACAAACTTCGTAGCTCTCCCAAGATTGGACAAACCCCGATCAAATGCGGAACATTCTCAGTTACACGGAGGTTGCAAAGTGTTCAGTTAGTATTGATGGAGCTTACGTGCGTATTGATTCAGATTTAGCATCTCGCAACGAGCACGGCATATAGTGGAGATCGTTTGGATGCCAAAGTGGTCTTGAAAGTAGTTCAGAGTTCCAAGGTTGTGATTCAAGCTGTCCTTCCCGTAACTCGATGTTCTCCAGTATCAGCTTATGTGAGGCTTCCCAAGACTCAGGACAATCAAGGTTGATATAGACATTGCAAGTAGAAGCTGTGTCACCATTTCTCGAACACTTGCGTTTTATTAGCTAACATCATGTCTGCTACAATTCTGGGCAGTCTTTCGCTGGGCATATCAAAGATCTTACGGATGTATTTGAAGTGCGTTTGAAGACAGTACAGAGTTGTGTTTGGCAGTTTAAAGATCCGTTTAACAAACATCCTTTGAAGTCGCTCAACTTCTTCATACTGGGTACATCCCCATAGTTGCGACGCATAGCACATCACAGACCTCACCGCAGCTTCAAACAGTCGACATTTTGTGCTAGCCAGGATAAGCGGTTTCCCAAAAAAGTTTTTCCATGAACAGTTTATCGCTTTCTTCGAGTCCAGTAGTTTTTCTTGGATGTTTCCTGTTAGGGTGACACCCAGGTATTTAAACCTAGAAAAAGTCTTCAGTTCGGCATTTATCGGCTTTAGGCGTTTGACCACGGCCGTATTTTATAACCAGTACATTTGTCTTCTGTACGTTTATCTGTAGACTTGACAGTAGTCGTATATCATTTACCATGCTCTGGAGCATTTCAGGGGAATCAGCCATAACGCCATGTCATCAGCGTACATCAAGGTCTTTGTGTTGCAACCATTAACATCACTCCTTCGGGCAGATACGATGATATGTCGTCGATGTATAATGAAAAACAAGAGTGGGCTCAGGAGACATAGTTGTTTTACGCCGGTGTTGTTTGGAAACCAGTCCGAGAGCTCACATCCGTCCCATACAGAAAAGCGATTATCTTCATACAGGCTGATCAACGTGTTAATAAATTTCGTCGATACTCCCAAATGACTTAGCTTTAAATATAAGCTATGACGGTTTATGTTTATCGTGTCAAATGCAGCCTTAAAATCGATAAACCAAATATAGAGTTTTCTTTTCCTGTCTAGGTAGGATTGGGCTATCCCTGAGAGCACGAACACACTATCGACTGTGAAGTATCCACGCTGGAAACCAAACTGGAATTCGCTGAGGATACTATTTTACAGATACCCAGTTTGTAAGCCATTTTAGCAAGATAGAGGTGAAAAGCTTCATGGTTGAATTTAGGATACGATATTCATCTATAGTTCTCAGCTAATGTTAGATCACCTTTTTGGTATTGGGAAAATTATGCTTTCCTTAAAGCAGCTGGGAATGCAGTTAGACGACAGGACCTTATTGTAAGCGTTAGTCAACATCTCAATACACATTGGGAGGCATTTTTGAAAACTCACTGGAATCCGGTCCACTGACCCCTGGGGCTTTGTTTATCTTTGCTGCCTTGATGGCAAAGTACACCTCATCGATTGTAATTTCGGCATCCAGTATTTCATCTAGCAATAACGGAGTAGCATAGGCAATTTGGTTGTTCGGGGTTTCTACAAAAAGCATGGATTTAAAGTGCTCTGCAAGTTCAGATGCCTTTGCCTGGATAGGTTTTTTGCGCAAGAGACCCATTTGGCTTTGCCGAGTGGTATTCTGCCTTAGATTGGGGGGTGTTTTCAGTCCTGGCGGAGTGCAGTAGTTTAAAGGATAGTTTGCGGGCGGAAATGCAGTCCATGTCGAACCAAGGCTTCGAAGGGAGGGTTTTTGAGGCTTTTATATAAAAGATGCAGCTCTGCATTCGCTGATGCACTCAAAACGCCTAATTCTCCATTAGTTAAGTTGCAATTTGTAAGCTGTCGGTTTAAGTTAGAGACAACGTGGTCCTCCAACTGTCACGTCATTTTAATTTAGGGAAAAGGTTGTTATCAGCAGGCTGCAAGGAGCACCCCTCATTTAGCTCTGTTTCAATTTCTAGGGGCATATGGTCAGAAAAAATTCGTATTTTACCCCCCACATCCTTTACAATATCATGCTGGCCCTGTATAATGCAATAATCTATAACTGAGCTTAGCTGTCCTCTGATAAAGGTACCATTCAGCAGCAGTAAGTTGAGTGTCTCGCACATTTCCATCAATTTCAGACCTTACTGTTGACCGTTTTGTCTAGCTAGAGTCTCAAACATACGGGGAAGAGTCTGGAAATCTTACAGTTGCGTGCTTATCAACGTAAGAAAACCTTTTGCAGGGGTACCAATTCGAGAGTTGCAGTTCCAGCAATTAAAAATGTTTCGACTTGTGCATCCCAATTTTTCTTACCCAGCTGAATACATAATCATTTTATTCCAATATTCAATTATTACACAACAAACATACGCTGCATCGCGTTGATCGAAAGCAAATGACAGAAATAAGAATATTGTTGTACCCTTTCCGTTATTTCTGTGGCCCACCGCTGCTATAGAGGTTTGCCGCGGTTTCCAGGCACTTTAAATTTTCGACTTTGTGGGTCACAAGTTGATTTTTCTAGGGGTCTCTTCTTCTGCGTTACTTATTATTTTACATGCTCATCTCTAACAAGTTGAGTTCACTTCAATTGAACTAGTTGGTTCTCAATGACAGTAATTCTTTACAAACTGCCTACGGTCACACTGTATGCAGCTCTAATACTAATAGCAACAATTTGCAAGCTGAAAATCTTTAAAAAATAATACAAGTTAAAATTTAGTTAGCTTAATTAAAACAACAACAATAGCACACAAAGTGGCCATAACAACTTACAGCAAGACCAAAGCGAACCAATTCAAAGTATTACCGTTTGTCACCTGCGTGAGTGTGTGTGTGTTTTGGTGTGTGAGTGCGCGCGTGTGTGTGTGTGCTTTGTTCTTGTAAAGGCCGCCTTTGAGTGGAAATGGCAAAGAAAACTTACGATTTACTTTTCAAACTGTTGCTAATTGGCGATTCGGGCGTTGGAAAGACTTGCATATTATTTCGATTCTCGGATGATGCATTTACCTCCACATTTATATCAACCATAGGTAAGATATAAAGGCCCCAAAGTTGAAGAGAGAGAGAGAGAGAGAGAGAGCGGAACAGGAGGTCCAGGCCGCAAGGATTTAACGGTTTATTGGGCGTGGCCTGAGGGGGGCACAGATCAAAAGGGGAGCACAATCTTTGGACCTGCCATTCACCATAACAACAATATGCATACATAGATCAAGTGACCCAGCCTAACCACTAATTTACCTAGTTAGACCATAAAACTAGATTAATACACGTAACCGATACGTGCCAGCATTTATTTTATCATTCGGTGTTGTCAATAAAGCGTAGGGGGCCTCATGATTCATGACAATTCTTTTATTTTGTTGATCGATAACAAATTAAGAATGCCGCAGTGACGTCATCCAACTCAAACGCTTCTTCTCACTCCCCCCCTCTCACTTCACAGGAATTGATTTCAAAATCAAAACAGTCGAACTCAGGGGCAAAAAGATCAAACTACAAATATGGGACACTGCCGGCCAGGAGAGATTTCACACGATAACCACCTCATATTATCGAGGCGCCATGGGCATCATGCTGGTCTATGACATAACAAATGAAAAGAGTTTTGAGAATATAGTCAAATGGCTAAGGAACATTGATGAGGTAAGTGATCGTATACACACACACACACACACACACAGCTATAAACAATCAATTCAATCTACTTCTCTCATGTTTTTTTTGCACCCATTTATAGCATGCCAATGAGGATGTGGAGAAGATGATTTTGGGCAACAAATGCGATATGACAGACAAGCGTGTGGTCAGCAAAGAACGCGGCGAGGCGGTAAGATAATAATTCATAATCTTCATAAGCATCCATTTGAGGTACAGTGGTTGTGGTTGGTGCTTTAAAAGAATCTTTTAAAAAAGTACGCCTTTCCCCTTTTTTTAAGAAGCGGTGGTGACTGCATTCACATTCTTGGATTCCTTATCGCCACTGATTCGCAACTGAGTCGATATAGCCAACTTCCTGTACTGTCTATACGCACAGATAAGAGCTAGAGGCACCAAATTTTTGTATATAAATGCATTATTAATGCAGTTAACTTACGTTCTCGTTTTGGGTCCTAACCAGAGAATTGCTAAGCGTTTTATTCTTTCCGTTCAACCGATCAAAAGATATTTTTTCTTTGATTATAATCATTTTTGTTTTTTTTTTTAGCGATGGTCTCTGGTTTCCCCTCTCGGGGGCGTAGACATTTCACTATTTACACATATACGAACCGAACGCAGGTCGAAGCTGAGACCAAGAGAGCAAAAAGCAGTCAGTCGCTCGCCAGAGTCAGGTCAACGATTCTTCTCGGCGCTTTGTTGAAAAATTTCTGTACTTTTGATTGTTAAGTCGATGAAAAGGTAAATGTTTACTTGGATGTTCACAAGGAGGACGACAGTGGACTAGACCTGTTGTAATCCTACCTTTGGAAAATCCTCAATAGTAACAGAACATATGTTCTAGGTATGCAAAAAGTCTTTTTGTTGTTATCTATTTTTAGAATGCTTTTGCATAATTCTTCTTTGGTCATCATTCTTAGTACCGTTATCACACATTTGAGTGGCGAGATTTGATTTTCTTAGGAAATAAGTTTATGTGCAAAAACCAATTAGTGTGGATTTTAATGGTCGGCGTGCAACAAATTGGATGTGTTTTGATAAAAATGAAAAGTTGAGAGTAAATTAAGTAGTTGTTGCAGAAACACAAAAAAAATTTTTAAATTTTCCTAAGAATGCCGCGTGGAACACATTTATCAGCTGAGGAACGCGGACGAATCCAAGGATTGAACGAAGGTGGGGCTACCATCACTGAAATAGCTTCCAGAGTGTCTCGACACAGAAATACGATAGCTAATTTCTTAAAAAATCCAAGCTCCTATGGTCAGATTAAACGCAGTGGCAGACCGAGCCACATCGACGATAGGTGCAAGCGTGAGATTAAGCGCCTGGCTGTAAACAATCAAATGTCTTGTACAGGCATTAAACGTCATTTAGAGCTCAATGTCGGTAGAAGACGGATCCATCAAATTTTAACTGAAAATTGTAACCTTAAACATAGTTCCCGGTGGCTGTACCGATGCTATTGCCACGCCATCTTAAGGCTCGTTTGGCGTTTGCTGACAGGTACAAATTTTGACCGAAGAATTCCGAAACGTTATTTTTTCGGATGAAAAAAAGTTTAATCTTGATGGTCCTGATGGCTGTCATAAGTATTGGCGTGACTTAAGAAAACCAAGAGAAACTCGCCATAAGAGGAATCACGGCGGTGGATCACTGATGATTTGGGCCTGTTTCGGATATGCAGGAAAGTCTCGGCTATGTTTTATTCCAATAAGAACAAACTCAGAAATCTATATTCAATTGCTGGAGAGTGAATTAATAGATTTTGCAGACGATCTTTACGAAGATAGATGGATTTTCAACAGGACAACGCTCCAATCCACACATCAAAAGCCACAAAGGCTTATTTTTCTTCAAGAGAAAATACCTGTACTGGAGTGGCCGGCTATCAGTCCTGACTTGAACCCAATTGAGGACCTCTAGGGAATCCTCTCAGCCAGGATTTATAAAGGTGGGAGGCAGTTCGACTCACTTAAGCATTTAAAGTACGCTTTGCTTGCAGAATGGGAGTTAATAAGCAATGAAACTCTCCAAAATCTGGCAGATTCCATGCCAAACCGCCTTGCAAAAGTCTTAGAGGCAAAAGGAAAGCACATTAACTATTAAAGTTGATCAAAAGTTTGAACTTAATACAAAATTTTAAGAACTATATAAAATGCACATATACTTATTTCCTAAGAATGAAATACATTTGTTAAATAATAATTTTTTTGTTAATAAATATTGAAGTACTGTAAGGCAGTTCTTAGTTACTGGCTCTAGAGCTATAAGTAAAAAATATACTTGGCTTGAATCGTTTGGTTTAAAACAAGGTTTTTCCAAAAATGTTAATGCACATATACTTATTGCACTGTAGAGTTTTTATTTGGACTTGAAAAATTATATAAACGCAAGAAGACCTTACCCTTTTTCTTGTTCAATGGGCTGATCATCCAAAACCAGCGTTTGGGATTGTCCGGAACGAAGGCTAAGTGATTTAGTTTTGGAGTTGTTGATTTTTTGACCTGCCGATTTAGATGAAGTGTCAAGTTCGGCCGCTTAGCCTATTTGCCAGAAGGCATATATCGTCTGCATAGTCCAGATGCCGCAATGTGGGTTGTCATTTCCTGTTTGGGTGCTGGTTGCTAGTGGAGAACGCATCTGCAAAGACCATTATAAACAAGGATGGGAGACAGAGCACAACCCTCCAATGTCGAACGCGGCTGAGGACTGGGAGAAGGCTGCGAGCTTTCCGCCATGAAGCACTCTGCACTGGGCGCTGCTCGTATGTCGCTCTGATGAGGGGGATATAAGTTTTTCCGGTATCCCCCCCCTCCCCAACCCTTGTCAGATGCACTCCCTGCTTACGCTGTCGAAGGCCTTCGCGAAGTCTACGAAGCCATGTGAAGGTCAGGTCTGTATTCCGTGCATTGCTCGATCCGGATGCGGACAGTGTTAATATGATTCGTGCATGAAGAACCTTTTCTGAAACCGGTTTGCTCTTCGCCTATGGTGTCCATAATGGTGTCTCTCAGGCGATCCAAAATAATAATTCTTGTTATGAGCTACAGATCCCGCGCCAGCGTTGGCACTTAAAGAACTCCGCAGGTATGTTGTCGGGCAGCGATTGATGGCTGTAATTATTTCTAACTTTGTGGGCGCTGACATCCTTATCCTGTGGTGACTTAGAATTTGTGGCAATTCGGTGAAAAGTCGGGATGCAGCACGTGGATATCTCACAGTTGAGAACCATCGCAAAATGGAATTTCCATCTATTCATTTGGTCCCTACCGGTTGTGAGATATTTACCAGCCTTGCTCGCCGTTTCCTCATGATGTGGTGAGTGTAGTAGATCTGGCAATTTCTGCCTGATTGCTCGTTATCTATTAGTCCATGTCCGTTCGCTCATCCAGGGCGGGGACTCCTGGGGATTTTCCCTTCTGATAATGCTGTCACCAACATTCAGGTAAATTTCCTTCACTTCACTCCATTTCTCTGCTGCTGTATGTCATCATTCGACACGACTGACTCAACGCTTCCTTAAAGCTTCCTTAACCGCTGCTTGCTTCAATCGGTCGGTGAAGTATTTTGCCTTTGGTCTCGAATTTTTCTGACGACAATCGCAGCTGTCCTGAGACGGATGACCGCTACCATTAGAGCCCTAATGAGTGTTGGTCAGAGAGCTGGGTGAAGCTGGCCCTACCCCTATCCTGGTGATGGTGCCATCGAGTCCAGGCCTCTGTTAATCAAGCTCAGCGGTGTCTCTACCTACTTACCGAAGACGCACTGTGCCCGGCTAACTTAATTTCGGCCACCAGCTCACCACACACCCAGAGTACGTGGCTACCCAGAGGACACTTGACTCGTTTTATGAGTCGGAGTTTGTGAGCTGCTGAGCCGACTGCGGCAAGTACAGTTGGCCTCGCCCTCCCAAAAAGAAACCATGGATGACCGGCAATTAATTTCTGCACACAAATTCTTCATAATTCGCGGTCTCTTCAAATGTCAACAACTCACACCTAGAATTAAACTGCAATGACATTTCAAGTTCAAAAACAGAACAATATCAAAATAAAACTCAATGTATTTGGTCTATTTAGTTGACGTGGATGAGGCTCTGAACATTTTTCCCACCACCTAGCCATAGCCCTGGGGCACGAACATACTTCTACAACCACACCGAGTGCTTACAGTCATGTTTCACTGTCTTTTAAAAAGAGACACGAGTCACATTTAGCTCTCTCTTTTTTTTTTTGGGGACCCATTAGGAGGAAAAGGAAGGCGCGTTTACATCCTCCTCCTATAAATAAATATTTTGAAAAATGTAAATTTTTTTTTTTAAATCGCGCTGATTAAAAAAATTTCCACCTGCGCCGCTAATTTCTACATATATATATATTATATTTGTGAACGACTAGCCCCAATAGCAATAGAACTCGGGTAATTAAAATTTTTCCACAAAGTTTATGTAATGATGGATATACTTCCTTCGTGTTCAAGATAATTGTAGGATTTCCAATAGTCCGTCATTATAGAGAGCCATCGGCAACTAGATTCTTTTAATAACGTACTTTTGTCGCGGGTTTCGACTGGCACAATGAAAACTCACTGACTCCCGCTTGATGCCATCAAACACCCATTGGCCTTCCACTATTCTTCCACAATTAAACTTCCAGTTTGGCAACTTTGGACTTGTCAATTTCAATTACCTTCCAGGTCCTCCAATAACGAAACGGCTGTTATTTACACTCCAATCAATGTATACCTCCCTCAGGAAACTTTTCCAGTCACCAATAGATTGACCGGCCTCCAAAAACTCAGTCTCGCTCTCAGTTTGACCTGCATTCCACACAACAAATTTGCAAATTTCTGTTATAGAAAATTTTGTACTTGGCAAAAAAAGTGTTTTGAGAACACCTTCAAAAATTGTACTGGATTTTTGTTTTTCTTCTTCATTCTCCATTTGCACTACGGAATGGCAAAAAAGAACAGGATTCTAATTTGGTCAAAATTTTGCACAGCTCACCAAATTTTGAACAGTTGATTTCCTTAAGATGACATTATGACTCATAAGGAAGTCAATGACATCGGAGTCCGACATCAACAAAAACTTTGAAATTGTAGTTTCACAACCCGCACAAGCCATATTATTCACAATTTTAAACAAACGTACTCGCAGAACAATTGAACACAACAAATTTGTTTATAAATTTAATATTTTTTATTTTTTATGTGACATTTGAAGAAAGCACATGCATAATTTTGGTGTAAAACGGCAAATTTCAAAAATTCATTTAAAAAGAATCTTAATTCTGCGGTCCATCGAGGAAAATAATTCCGTATTTTTGGAGAGAATATAACAATTAGACATATAGACAATTACCAAAAATTGCTTGCGGCCCACTTTCATAAACGCTCACCTGCGAAAAATGAATATCATTGACTATAGTTTTTGATGTTGGATTATACAGCAGTCCAATTGCCTCAAAGATGTAATGAATCCTGTCTTTATGATTCTTGATAAGATCTTTTTCCGGCCCAAATGAGGCGATTCGGGCTTACGTCCCGCCAAAGTCTTTTTCTATGTGTTGCGTGTGCGCACGGTTGAGGGATTATCATTTAGGCAATTATACGATTTCCAGCACCGAAATGATTAGATCCTTCAGCTATATTCTCTTTGATCAAGCATAAATGAATTTTGCAGTTCTCTGGACCTAACCAGCAGTAAACCGGTTTTGAACCAAACCCCGGGAAAATTGTTTTGCTGATAAGTATAGTAAAAGTCTGATGTATGACGTCTTTTCAGGCGTTGCCGGCATCTGTTATCAGCATAGTTTGTTGGCAAAACATATGTGAAATAAATAGAGTATAAAATGTATGGAATGAGTAGTTGAAAGATAAGCGAGATGATAACTAATAACGACCTTGTCTGATTTGGGTTTATAGTCCATCTGCTGGTAAATTAGCAATAGATTGTATATTCTAACAAAGGAAGGGGCGTTACAAGAACACTTAGGTAAAATTGATAAAGGTCGAAGGAATGCAGCTGGATTAGACGTCTTCTCTAAGCCTCATGGTGATCGAAAATTGTCAGAGTGATTCAGCTGATAAAATAATCCTTTTTTTTTTAAGCGAATTGATAGAAATCAGAAGATCTGAAAACTAGTTAGTAATATGGACTTAGACATGAAGTATTGATAGTAGGCTATGTTAGTAACTATGACATTTTAATATATTTGGATATATAATCACAAATGTTGTAAAATTTGGCTTTCAGTACATACAAGGAATTGGAAGCTTTGATCTTTCCCCAGAATCCGTTATGTATTTGGAATTTTTCGTCATTTGTTATCCGGTAAGATATTGAAATATTGTTTTACCTGGCGTATTCAGAAAATAAATACGATTAGCGATTACCGATATTCGATTGCGATGAGTCTATCTAAGGAACGCTTGCATAGTTTAAATATTCGTGGCTTTAGTACTGTTCACCGATATTATAATATGGATTGTTTTAGTTCACAAAAAGTACTATACTAATATTCAGTCAGCAATTCGAACACTGCCAATTACACTTGTATGTCTCGCCTACCCAAAACTTCATGAGTTTGCTTTATCGTGAAAATCCCGACAAATCTCTATAAATATAAATAAGAGTGTCCTGACTGACTGACTGATTAGCAATCATCGCACAGCCTAAACGGTAAAAGATAGAAAGCTGAAATTTGACAGGAGTTTCTTTAGTGGTGCAAGTGCGTACTAAGACGGGGTTTTTTGAAAAATTCTCACCCGAAAAAGTCGAAAAAGTTTGTATGGATAAAATGTTATTTTCATCCGATTGACTTGGAAACTTGGTTTGTAAGTTATAGTAGCGGGAAAATTTTTTCTATTTCGACACGTGTTTGCCGATTTTGGAAAAACAGCCTACGAGGAAAATGGCCGGAAAATTTGGGCAGAAAAAACCTATTTTTTATCCGATTTGCTTCAATTTTTATACGGAACTTGAAAAGTGTATTATTAAGTTGGCCAAAATATTTTTTACATTGAAAGTTTGCAACGCATAGAAGGAATCATCTCCGACCACATAAAGTATATATATTCTTGATCAGCATGACGAGCTGAGTCGATTGCTTTGTCCGTCCGTCTGTCCGTCTGTCTGTCCGTCTGTCTGTTTCTACGCGAACTAGTCCTCAGTATTGGAGCTATCGAGCTGAAACTTTGCACAGAGTCTTCTTTTTACTGCACGCTGCTAATATGTCGGAACCGACCGGATCGGATGACTACTTGTAGCTGCCATACAAATGTTCGTTCGGAAAATGGGTTTTAGTAAGAAAAACTGGTTTGTTCTCAATATTACTGCTCTCAAACACGGTCATGGGTAATATGTAATGTTTTTAAGCTGATCTGCGAAGTTTGGTCGAAGTCGCTAACCGTTGAGACAAGCTATTCTGGCTTCTTTTTTTGACCTGATACTGGATTAGTTGTCCTCTTGCATTTCTTTCTACACGTAAGAATCTTCCAACAAAAAAAAACAACAAATAAATATATAATCAGCCTGTTTTTGTTTCCAAATATTCGAAGAATCGATTTGAAAATTCGCTGGAATTGTTTGCAATCGAGGCAGATAATTAGAAAAATCGGTTCTTGGAAACTCCCGCATGATTTCATCGAAATGGAAAAACAGTAACAGATCTGAATGCTTTACTTTTTGATGTCTTCCATCCTTAGCGAGCAGCCACTGTACCCCCAACAAAACGCATTCAGTTCGTCATACATTCTGGACTTAATCTCATTTATTTGTTTTTCCCCTTTTGCAGATTGCTCGAGAGCATGGAATACGCTTTATGGAAACATCCGCCAAATCGAATATAAATATTGAGCGTGCATTTTGTGAACTTGCCGAGGCCATATTAGATAAAACATCTGGACGGGAATCGTCCGAGAATCCCGAGCGTGTGGTTATCGATCGTCGGAATAATGAGAAGGCGCCGGGTTACAGCAAATGTTGTGCGTAAACACACACACACACACACACACTTGTACAACAGTTGGGGGGGATTGGGGGGCGGTGGTGCAACCGACTGTACGAAGCACGAAGCAATAAACTTAGGCACACACACACACACACAGCAGGAACAAGCGAAAAAACAACAACAACAACAGAAACAACCTACCTAAAGTTTAAACCACATATTTGGAAGCAACTTTACAAAAAAAAAAAAAAAAGCCCAAGATGATGCCGAAGATGAACGTTAGTTGGCGCACAAGAAATTTGGTTGGCTTATTATGTGTGGCCGATTCCATACAAAACATACAAATTTTTGTAATGCCACATTTTTTTGATATGATCTTATATATATATGTATGTGTATGTGTATGTATGTGTAACCAAACTCCTTCTCCTCTTCATCTTGTGCACACACTCTTATCGCCACTCGGGTTTTTTGGCCTTTTGTTGTTATTTTGCCGCCTCCATTTTTATTAGATATACATATATACTTACTTATATATATATATATATACATATAACTAAATTACTTAGCTTGCTCTTGCTTTTTGGTTTTTTTTTTTTGGTAAGGAAAGAAATGACAGTCGTTTCAATATTAATTGTGTACAATTTCGAGAGAACATTTTCTTAGCCTTGGCCAAAATGCGCCTAATAACCCCAAAATATCATGATACAAAATGATGATGACGATGTGTTTTATATAATACTTACTACTACCCCTACCGTTTTTTTTTTGTTTATTTGTCGTCTAATTACTTATTATTTGTAACTGTATATGGATTTAGCGTAGTTGTCCACACCAAATGATTTAATGATTAAAACAAGAGAAAACAAATTATATATATATATATATATGTAAAGAACAAATCGAAACAAATATCAAATGGTTTTTATGGTGTTGAGCTGGGTTTAAAAGAGGGAGAGCGAATGCTCGCAGTGCCGGCCAAATGGAGAGGACGAGAAAAGTGTGCTTTTGTGGGTGAACAAGAGAGCTTTCTTCAGACCAGTGGTGCCAAAACTCACATTGACGTCAAACATGAGCAACAAGCAAACGAACAAATGCCTTGTGAGAGAAGAAAAAAACGAAAGCACGTGTCGTGAGAGAGCAAGCCGCTGAGCGTGCTATTTATAGAACACACGTATTCTGTGTGTCGGCTGCGACGCCGGTAGAATTATGAGTTCCTATCCCATGGGATAGGCTTTTGGCCTTTTGGGCACCACTGCTTCATACTATAGCCGTTTTACTTGCACCGATTCA
The DNA here is from genome assembly GCA_018904235.1 of Lordiphosa stackelbergi. Lineage (NCBI taxonomy): Eukaryota > Metazoa > Arthropoda > Insecta > Diptera > Drosophilidae > Lordiphosa > Lordiphosa stackelbergi. Next base: position 25,934 of record JAEIFU010000599.1, read on the forward strand.
CACCGCCATAACTTCGGCTTGCGTTTGCATAAAAACACGACTGACTTCGGCTCCTGGTAGCTATGGCTGTCCAGCTCTGATTGAAGGGATTTTGATACTGAAAAGGAGAGAAGTGTGAAAAAACCATCGAACACCATCGGCTGGATTACATTCCCCCATCTACCAGAAAGACCTTTCGAATATGATGTGCAACTACAAGGGAATCTACAAGAGTAAGTGCAAAACTAGCGTCTGTTAGACTTCCTAGCAGGTTTTCAACACTGGTAGCAAAAGTCAGCAACGCACTTTTGTGGGGGGACCGGGGAAAATCGGGGATTAAAACCAGGGATGCAAACCGTTCTGAAATAAGGACTGCTCGGCACCCTTTTTGAACCGCCGGTTCTGTGTATTACTAAACCGCGGATTTGGTACGGTTTAGTGGTTCACCCTGAATGTATTATATATTTTATGAAGGTCCGCTGCCGTTTTTAAGGTTATGGGTGACTCCTTGCACTCTTTGGAAATTGAATTCCTTTTTTAAGTGCTCCTTACAAACCCTAAGTATCGTAGAGAATATGGAGAATATCGTCCCGTAGATGAAATGGGATACTTACACAAATCAATTGGCAAAATTTCAAGCATGAAAAGTAGTCTCATAACAGGTGTATTAAGAGGTCGGTGAACAAAGGAACCCACATCGATCCGGCCTCGCTAAGGTTATTTTGCCTATAAGTAGTCTCCCTTGATAAATTAACCATCAGCAAATTTTCATTTAACCTAAAGTATAACCCTAAAGCCTCGTCGAAAAGGTCACCATTGAATAGAACAAAGAATCAAATTAAATCGAAATTTTTAGGAGGATATGGGATATTTCCACCAAAGGTTAAATCGGCCCAAAATTAATATTACCATATTATATAGTTTCATGAGGAAGCAATTAAATTAAGCTAATTTACATTACCCAGGTGTTAATGTATGTAATATCAAGTGAAACCCCCTTTGGTTTTTGTCCCGTGCGAAAATAATTTGAAATTACAAAAATTGGCCAAATCCAAACTTGACAAAAACAAGAAGTGGCTATTGAAGAGCTATGAGCTAAGACTAGTATGAAAAGAACAAAATTTTTTGTAGCGAAACCTATACGAAACAATTGAACTAAGCCCAAATAATCTTAATATCTTATGAAATGAAAAACTTTCGTTTAGAAATGTAAACCTATTTCGAACGTTACAACCGGAATCTTGAAGCAAATTTTTTTTGCGAAGCGAAAACTTATTAATATCACTGTCGATAAACGACTGACATGTCGGTAACGTTGACAGTTTTTTTCCATCAGCATACTTAGTTGTAGTTTTAGATATTGTAATGCAAAAAAGCAAAAAACAATACAGTTCATTGGCATAATATACTTAAATCGAGCATTGTACCTGATTTTTTAAATTCTCCACAATTTTCTCAGAATTGTGAACAAATAAAAGTCGTACTTTTGTTCCAGCTAGAAAAGTAACGCAACGCTATTTTATGTCGAAAATTTGTAATAAATTCGCTAAGAAGCTGCATGGACTCAACCACATTAGTTAAATTGGAAGTTAAATTCGAAAACTTATAATACATAATATAATATTTATGAGCATATAATGTAATAATTAGTTTTTACATGTTAACTACGTTAAAAAATTAATAAATATGATGTTTAATATTTACTTTAAATGTGAATCCATTCATTTTGTGTTAAATTTTGATTCGTTTTATTAAACAGGAATGAAATGATTTATATTATTTCAGAATTCTGAAAATTTATTCAGTATTAAAAATATCTATTACTTATATCGGTACGTACCGGTATACCTTAATAAAAGTGCGGGCACCGTATCGAAACCGAAATTAATTTAAAACCGAAATGGAACCTTTAACCGAAACATTCATTTCGGGACGTACCGGTATCGGAACCGAAATTCGTTTCGGGATTATGCCCTGGTTTGTTCTGAAGGGACATTAAAGTTCACGCGACCAAGTAGGTAGTCATTAGCTTGTTTAGAAACATCATACCCAACATAGTAAGTCTATGCTCAAGTGAAGGTGAAGGTAGCGCACTGTCCGTAGGTAAGCGCTAAAAGTGGTAAAACTCGACAGTGAACTAACCCGAACCGTGTTTTCTTTATGGTTTGCGGTTCAGTTCGTCGTTTTCGAAACGACGCCGGTTCGGCTTATCAGCTGAAATTGCGTTGTCGGTTAAGTATGCATTTAAATTTTAAAAAAAGGACACACGATTCTATCCAAATTGATGTAGTATGTAGTAGTAAAGTAAAATTCAATAAATTAACATAAATAGATTTTAATAAATCTTGAAAAATTATACAAATATGAGAAAAATCGAGGAAAAAACTAGCTTTGGCAGTGTGCCGTCAGCTTTAGTATGTAGAACATTTAATAATAGGAAAATTTTTATACCCATTACTCGTAGAGTAAAAAGGGTATACTAAAGTCGTGCAAATGTATGTAACAGGCAGAAGGAATCATTTCCGACCATATAAAGTATATATATTCTTGATCAGCATCAACAGCAGAGACGATATAGACTTGTCCGTCTGTCTGTATGAACACCTAAATCTCAGAGATGGTAAGAGATAGAGGTTTGACATGTATGGGACAATTGCTTTTTTATCTGCACGCAGATCAAGTTTGTTTCAAATTTTGGCCACGCCCCCCTCCCGCCCCCGCAATTTGGAAAAACGTTATATCTCCTACAGTTTTAAAGATTGACGATTCGTACCTTCTAGAGATAGTTAGTAATTAGCAAAATGCCGAGAAATGATAAAGATCGGATGAACGGTTCTCAAGTTATGAGCAAAAAAGTGACAACCTGTTGCGATGAGAGCTGTGCCTGTTACCAGTATAGTTTTCTTTTTTCACTAAAAATCGGATATACTCCTATGAAATGACACGTGTCCTCCTTCACATTTAGGGTGCAACTTGTGCAATGTGGCGCCTAGCGTCTGTTATTCACATCTAGGATTTCGCATCTTCTTTGAATATAGCGGAAAATTGGTTTTAGCTATGCAGGTTGTTGAAGTTATTTCTTTCTCCTAAGGAATAGTTCAGTTGCCTGTAGATTACTCAGTGTTCGCTAGCTCATGCCTGTCGAATAAGTTTAAGCATAAAGCTGTTGACTTTCTCCACAATTTGTAAATGCGCCTCTTCCCAAGAATCAGAGTTGCTGATGCTGACTCCAACACCATGTTACTCCGCAAGCCTGCTTCAGACTTCAATACACTGGGTTCCCTTCGACTGTAAGTCCTTGGCAATGATTTTTACCATTTCAAATTTAGAACAATTTGCATAATAATTACTCGAACACAAGTAACTTCGAATACTACTATCGATGACTCATTTAGTTTTGGGCATTTTTAGGAATTTTCTTTCCACCGTTTGAGTATGTCGGTATTAGAACTCAATCTTTTGAACAAATCACCCACAAAGGGGCCCACGGACATGAAGCCCATATGAAAAATTTTGATCACAACTTTGAAAGGACATAAAGCCAATGGACGTTAAGTCCCTATTTGGATTTGAATTTTTTGACAACAAATACACCACGTGGAGAAAGTAACAAAAGACTTAGGCTTAAATTTAGTTGCCTTAAAGTGATATTCCATCTTATGTTGAATAAAAACCGCGAACAACTCACTAAGGACAAAATTTTTATAAAAATATCCAACGTCTAATAATAACGCGAATTGGAGGAGCATAGATGGCGGTTTTATATTTACATATAATCCGAGCTTCGAAGAAAAGTTCTTAGCAGGGGTGCCTAAGCCCATTCCGCAAGCCACGCATTCGTTGTTGTTTGACGCAAAGGAATAGCTGGTGCGTATACAGTCCACGAGCGAGCCTACATAAAGCAGCAACAAAATCCAAAAGCGTACTCTAATCTCTATTTTTTCCCACCTAAGGCCTCTAACGCTTTTAAGAAACAACATCATATGTTTCTCTCTTCTCTCTCTCTCTCTCCTATGTCTCTGGCTAATTAAGCAACAACAATGTTTCTTATGCGAAAAATCGGGTTTCTCTTTCTATTTCTTGTAGTTGTTTTTGCTTGAGCATATTGATGATGCATTTGTATTTGTTTTCACGCGGCCGTAAGCTCATTCTGGGCACCCCTGCTGTACACCCATCGCCATTAGTATCCCAAACACAATTTAATTCCGATAATTTTGAAGATTCAGTCGTATACAGTGTGTCGTTGTTAGGAACTCCCAAGCTAGATGGACTCTAGAGCTACTTTTACCAGTAAACAGGGTGTCGTAAATGAAAAAAAGGCCATTGCGTTTGTTAAAAAGAATATACAACAAAAATATATTGCCAAGGCAGTGAAAAAAATCACCCTGTCTCTCATCTTTCTACTTATTACATTGATACACACAATCACCCGCTATCCAGGTGGATAACACTCTTAAATTATCGTCCAGTAATATAAAATCAGCATCCGTATCAAAGTCCAAAGTCCCCTTTTCGTGTTGAACCCTCAGGCATTGGGCCGGATGCAGTGTGGCCGCCTCAATGGCATAGACAGTGGAGCAGTCTGTGTATGAAATTTAGATTAATCCTCTCAAAAAAACAAACCAAAAATTCAAATGTTACTCACTGGTGGACTGCCGGAAGATGCGCACACACTCATCCAAGGGAGCAATACTGCCGCATAATGTCTCCGTGCCGGCTATAAATGCTTTGCCCTGCCTCACCTCTAGAGGCAGCTGGCCAATGTGATGTATGCCATCCTCTAGACCCAAAGCCGAAATGGCATCCGTAACCAGACACAAGCCCAGCGGATGTGTACGATAGGCTATTCTCAGGGCAGCCGGATGTGTGTGCACCCCATCGGCTATGATGCCATAATACACTGTCTGACCCTGGGGTATGGCCTCAGAGGCCAGCAGTCCCACCAGGCCAGGATCACGATGATGAAATGGCAACATGGCATTAAACAAATGCGTTATCAGACTTGCTCCATGCTGAACCGCCCGCTCTCCGTCACTTAGCGAGGCCATTGAATGACCCAACGAAACGGTAATGCCTCTCTGCACCAGCTCTGTTATCACACTCGGATCACTGACCTTCTCCGGGGCCAAGGTAATGATTTTAATGCGCTCCAGTGAACCATATGTGTCCACCAGAGTCTCCAGACCCTTGTCTATGGTCTGTATGCAGTTTTCGGGATGGGCACCCTTTTTCTGGGGATTAATGAACGGCCCCTCAACGTGTACACCCAAAATTCCAGAACCATTTGGTATAGTCTTTGGAATGCGTGGCAATATGGAATGATAGCTGGCACTTGGTGATGTCACCAGAGTGGGACAGAATGAGGTGACGCCCGTCTTGACCAAACCCAAGGCCACCTTACGAACACCCTCCTCGGTGGAGTTTTTGTCATGGGAGAAATCTACGCCATAGCCACCTGGGGAAATAGGGGATAAATAGTTAGAAAATGGTAGGTGCCTTGTCAGTGATTCGTCGGTGTAAAATTTGTTCAACCGAAAACCACAAAAGATAATGGTTGGGCTTATTTTTTTTTAAATTCTTAATTAAAACCAACCGAAAGCCGCAAAAGATAGCGGTTTGGTGGATTTTATCCATCTGAAAACCGCACAAGATAATGGTAAGTTTAATTTTATAGAGGTATAAATGTTCTTTGAAAGATTCTGAATTGAAACGGTGCGTAAATCGTAAAAGTAAAATACGATTTGACAGAATCTGAACCCCTTTGTAATTGAAAACTGTAAATAACTAAAATAAACACCCTGGAAACATAAGCACAAGCATTTAAAACGTAAACATTCAAACGCTTATGCCAGCAGAACTGCCCCGCTCATTATAGCTGCTGCTACGGTTTGACTGGGTTCTAGCCGTCGTCTGCACATTTGTCTTTTTTAATCTTATCTAGCATATGGTTGCTTATATCACTGACTGAGAGAACACACACAGACGCTCCACTCACAACCATGCATACATACGCAAAAGACACTTTGGCAGTGTGATAGACCTAAGCAAAAGAGCAACGAAAAATGCACTCTTTGATTGAGCGCATTGTCTATAGAGCAAAACCAGAATTAAAGGTAAAAATAAAAAATACACTTTTTCTTCGTTCTTGCCACTTTTATGAAGGATAAAATCTAGGAGCAAAAACTATTCCTATTATTCTCAGAATATTTACCGAACAGAAATAATTTCATTGTGATTTTTTAAGTCGATTTCTCATCTTCTACATAGAGCTATATGTATAAGACATAATCTTACAAATAGCAGAGCAAATTGTGACCTTATCTGACACATAGCAGCTATCTGGAAGAGGAGAAATCGGCCCTAAACAAATCACTTTAACGACGAACTTGAAGGGTAAGTAACGTATCTAAACCAAGCACGAACCTTAGTAAGTCGTTTTGGTGAAATCAGAATTTCGGGTTAAATTAAATTCTGTACCTCATACATATTCTCAAATTTTTAGTTTAACTCTGTCCCCATTCAGTAGTTCGTATCGCATACCATAGGATTCTCGTTTAGTTTCAGAAATTAAAAAGAATTTAAAACAATTTTTGAAAGGAATTGTTGTTTATTATTACATTACACTAGGCAACAGGGTGCAGTATATTGAAGGGTTGGTGGTGATTCTAGATGATTTTCGTTTGCTTAGCACGAATCTGTTTTTAGAAATGGTCCATCACGTCGAGATTTTTAGTAATTTCAAAAAAGTGCCCATTTTTATCCTTTTTAGAGGCGTTTTTTGTTGGTCGAAGTCGCTAACCGTTGAGACAAGCTATATATCTGCGTATTAAAAACTTCGGTACAGACGAAGCTAGCTTTGCCTTTCTCTGCTTTCTGCTTTTCGTTGCGATAGCTGGCAACATCACTACTCATCTTTAGATGTGCAACATTTATCAATATATTTAACTAAACTTCTATAACTATTTTTGTAAAAAACTGATCTTTCCTAATAACTCATTTTAGCACGTATGATGTTTTGTCCACAAACTTTTAAAGCTTACACTAACGATCATTTTGTAAAATAAGTCAAGTTGTATTGTAATATATATAAAAAAAAAAATCAATAGTATTTTTTTTATGAAAGAACAAGGAAAAATAAAATATTCATATTTTTTCAAGTCTTTCTTCTGTTCTGAACGACCACCAAACTATATTAATGCAGATTTAAATATTCATCATGATATTTTGATGGAATTTTGGTGGTATTTTTATACCCTGTCTTCATTAAAATGGGAAAAGGGCATCATGAAGTTGTGCAATGTATGTAACAGCCAGAAGGAAGCACTCCGACCCCATAAAGTGCATATATATTCTTGATCAGCATCAACAGCCGAGACGATTTAGTCAGCGTCTGTCTGTATGAACGCGTCGATCTCAAAGACTGAAACAGATAGAGCCATAAATTTGGTGCTGTATATAGGTGTGTTACCGTACCCAGATCAAGTTTGCTCCAGATTTGGCAAATTCCTCCTCCCTCCTTCTTCTTCTAACCGCGAAAACTGTCAGAGCTACAATTTTTAGTTTGAACCAGTGAAGTAATATATATTCAGTAAGGCCCAATATCTGTCTATTCTATATACCACTATAAGATCCGAGCAAAACACTGAAGATATGCAAGTGCGCCCTCCCCCATTTATTCAAATAAATTTTATTAAAAATAAAATTTATTTATTAAAATTTTAACATAATTTTTGGTCGAAAAAAAATACATAAGGCAGTTATGGTTATGATGATTTTATCTCCTCGGGAAATAATGCTTTGTAATAGTCTTTTCTGGTGGGGGTTTAGAATTTTGTCATAGAGGAGCTGACCTAATGAGGCGTATGTGGTCAGGTGAAGCTGCTGGATCGGTTCAATCTTGGCGAACCCAGCGTGATCCTGGCTTACGGGTCTCAAGTCGACTCACACCTCCTCGTGGTGACCACCGAAAGCAGTGGCAATGCACCCGCATTTGCTGCTGACTAACGTGAGCGGCGTCCCGGGGCGTTTCTACATAGGCATAATATATAGGTTAGTGCGTCGGGCTGGGGTCGGGTCGGGTGGTGGGCACACCACCGTAAAAAATCTCCACCAATGAAAACCGCGACTACAATGCCTCGCATACGGACCCTCTGACGACGACGCAAACTCGTCTTAAGGAACTGCTTTTTGATACAATCACAAGGTCAGGGTTTTTTTTAGCCCTGTCTACCTTTATATACCAGCAAAGTACATTCGACTTTGCATGATGACGTTGAGAAGCACTCAAAGCTCCGTCAAAAAGGAGAGTGAACCTCTCCGAGCCTTTTGCTACCAAGGCAGGTGATACCTTATCGTGTGACTTCTTTAATCTGCTAATGGAGTACATACCGCCGGTGCCCAAAATGCCAACAGATCAGGGGCACCATCTTTAATAAAGATGTAATGCTCGCATATGCTGATGATGGACATTATCGGCAATACCGAACGGGCGGTAAGCATGGCGTTTTCAGAGATTTCTCTAGAGGCAGTCGAAACTGATGGGCTTAGCGGTGGACGAGGACAAGACGAAGTACCTAGTGTCCTCGAAACAGAAGTACACGCACCTTTGGGCAATTTGTTGCAATGCGTCGGTCTCAGTCGATTTTTGGCAAAGTCAAAAAAAGTTGCGATTTGTGAAAAATTGATTTAATTTTTAAAAGAGTATATCCCAGCGGTCATAGAATCGAAAAATTTCATTATGAAATGCATCCCTTAAAGTTTTGCGTGTAGTCTCTGAAAGTCAGCTATTCAGTTTAACTCCGCACGTGGCTTTTGTTGTGGCAAAGTTTTGTCTAAGTTTATTACCTTCAGTAATAAACGAAATTGATTAAAACAATTGTGTTAAACTATGGAAAATAATGTCCAAGGTATGTTTAATGCAATTTCGATTCAGTTTGTTCTATATATGTGCTTTGTCTTTTGTTTTATGTGTTTTTGTTGTGTGTTGTTTTAGGTTGAGCTTAACCTCTAAATAATTCTGTTTCAGAGTAAAAGTTTGGTGGATTGTCGTGGATTGTCGCAACTGTTAATGCAATATTGTTCATTAGTGTCCTCTTTACGATAGTCTAATTGGAATTTTTCACGAATTTTCACAACCTTATGATATCACGATTTTTTCAGACCACTTCGAGTTTGAGCATTAAGAATTGATTGAAGAAGGCATGCCTAAAAAAGCAGTTGTCAGTATAATATGCACGACGTTTTTCATTGAGCTATGGACTCGCGATCCACTGATCTCTATTTATGTTTAAATAAAAGAAAGGCACAAAATAAAAATACCTCTTCCGACTTCCCTCTTCATATTAAGTTTCTGCATGGACCCTCTTGTGATAAAGATAATACTGAAGATACCGATTCGATAGATCCGAACTTGAGAATAAATATCGTTTACATTTAGATTCTGAATTTAATGATTAAAATTATATACCTAATTAAAGTTAGCCAAAAGATTACCTTCTGTAAATATTGCATTTATTACATCATCAAAATCAGCTAGATTCATGCTATCGGCCTGATCGGTTATATGGCAGCCATTTATAAAAAATAGTCTGGTTGAACAAAATTGGTTAGGACACTGAGAGCCTAAAATACGTGTATAAACAGAGTTACAGCTCAATAGTTTGAAAAACAACAAAGTTAGGTGAAAATCGGCCAGATCATTTATATGGCAGCTATATGAAATAATAGGGTCCAAATTGAACTGGGAAATTTGTAGGATACCTTGGGATAGTCTTTTTTGAGAACTATCGAAATAACCATATTGTAGTTCAATTGAACCTGAATTTTTCTGAAATTTGGCGATGTGCAGCGAATAATGAATTCGCAAATGACTTCCAGTTTTGAAAATCGGTATGACCCATTTCGATGCAGTCGTAGCCCGAATGATTCGCACAAAAGATTCAATTGTGCTATGTATGGAATCAACTGGCATCATAGTATGGCCCGGAAGTAAATATGTAATTTTGATGGTGCAAGCAAAAGTCGAAGTTATTAAAAAATATGCCAACATAGCTATTACAGCTTGATTTCGGTTTTGACCAGCGCAACTGTCTCAGTATAGATTGACTACATTAGCCGTTTCTCTATGGTCTATGATAAGTAAATATTTATAAAGGGCTAAGCATACCTATCTCATCGCTCACCCCACAAAAAAACAAAAGCAATTTCTTGAACAGCTTTCGTAAACGCTAAAATTGTAGTAGGCATATTATAGAGAATAAAAAAGTGTAACACTTTTTCCGAATGGAGTGTTTAAGACTTTCTGTAAATCGATACTAGCACATATGAACTTTGAGCTCTTCTTACTTTCTTTTTGTTTTCTTAAAAATCCTTGTCTTTGATGTGCATCTGAAATTCATCTGTGTTCATGCTATTTTTTTTGTCTTCTTCATCAAGAAACTTAATATTTTCGCACTTAGTGCACTTATCTTTTTTTGGTAAGTGAAAGCAAATATTAAAATCTTTTTTAAAAATCTTTCTAAATACACAAATCGAAACAATAGAGCTGCTGAGGTTTTCATCTTTCATGAATTGAGTATAGCACTTATAAAGGTTCTGAATGTTTCTGAATTCCTGCGACAAATAAACTTTAGTGCTTTTAGCTCTGCAATAATGTGATGGCACTGCAGGAAGTTTCTCGAAGTATGATTTTAAGAGTTCTATTTTCTGTTGATGCGTTTTATTGTGAGGAACCACCTTTGGTTTGGGATCAACTAACGTCCACATTGAGTTACTAAATCAGCCTTGTGACTTATTATCTTACAAATTTGATCTTTAAAGAACAAATGCAAAAATTTACTGTTCAATTTGAATGCAGGAGAACAAGTTAAGAAGGATAAAACAAAATTGAAAAATTCCATCTGAGAAAGCTGTTACTGACAGCGCAAGGGTATGAGAGCGTGCTCTGCTCACTCGTCCCATTGCCATCAGCATTGCCAATTTAGCTATTTTCCCACCAGACTGTTGAATATCAGTATTGTGTGGCACATACGATCATTTCGCCCACAAGAAAAAAACTCATCATTGGCACATACGATTAAATTGATTTTGTTGTATCTCCGTAGCCGAAGCGATTATCGCTATATAATTTTACAAGACGATGAGTTAGTGGATTTAGAACTAATTGGCATCAAAATGTAAATTTCGTAAAAAATGGCACATACGATGTTTTCGCGCACAGGGGTCGATAAAATGCCTAATGTAATTGCTTATTCTTAGCCCCATACTGACAGCTGATTGGATATAGTGTGCAATCCGACCATTTTCAAATGTTTTGTTGAGATCTGTGAGAAATGGAAGATGTGTCTTTATGCTAAAAGAGCTCTGTTGATAAGAGCGTCTACATGCAGCAGACAGTCTGCAACAGATTTCCCTTTTTTAAATCCTAGTTGGCTTGAGTAGTTTGTTGGAAGTAACATACCACCATAGTCTCTTTATTTTTTAATATTTTTTTTTTTTCCCCCCCATAAACTGACCATCTCTCATCGCTATAATATTGTCATCTGATTTTCAAACTTGATAAACTTGGGTTAGTATATAATATAGATCTATACAAAATACGTTAGATTAAATTAAAAAATTTTAACCCAGACTTTGATTCGATTTTGTAGATATTGCCCGATTTATAAAACTTGCTGAAATTATGTGAAAGCATTGAAACTTAAAAATGTTGGAGCGATTGAGTGACAATAAAAAAGTTTTTTCACTAAGACTTTTTTTAGACCTATCTTTTGTATGAGTTATCTTTATAGTTCCTGATTTCCATAAAACTTGCTGAAATTTGAAACCATAAAAAACTTGTAAATACTTGGAGCGATAAAAATTGAAAACAAAAAAAGTTTTCTCATAAGACTTGTTATTTTTTAGACCTATATTTGTATGGCAGTTAAATTCTATAGTCACCCGAGTTTCCTAAACTTGCTGAAATTATGTGAAAGCATAAAAATTAAAAATACGGGCGTTGGGAGCGTTTTGAAAACCAAAAAAGTTTTTCTCACTAAAATACTTTTTTACGATCGGGCTGTTTTATAGTTAACCGATGGGTTCCGATGGCTAAATCACAGCTGTCTGCCTGAAAACTGGTCACATCTATTTTGGCATAAAACAGAGTGACTCTAGCCAAAATAGTTAAAATACGTTAACAATCACCAAATTACTAAATAATGGCCCAAATACAGCGAACTGAGCCAAACACCACATCAGAAACAGTTGACGCATTGGACGCCAATGTCAGTGCCCCCACATTGGTACTGCGTCTGGAACAGCCAAGAGATGATCGCCGGGTGGCCTTTCATACCGGAGTCATAGACAATGAGCACCTGAATCGCAAGAAATCCAAGTGTAATTTCACCATTAGACCTTTTGAATATTCAGTTCTTAAACGTAAATTCAAATACTTTTCAGGTTGTTGCATCTATAAGAAACCCTTGGCCTTTGGTGAAAGTTCGTCGGAGGATGATGATGAGTGTGAGCATTGTTTTGGTCATCCGGAGAGGCGCAAAAAGAATGCCAAACATCATGATCATGAACACGGCAATGATGATTCGTGTCCTTTAATGAGGCAAACGGAAGAGCCTTCCACATCAGCAGCGGTTTTGGAGCCACCGTCAAATCCTTCTCCAACCACAACCGTCTGATGTGTTTGAGCAGCCACATATCTCTTAGGAACAAACATCTTTAAATTACAGTTTAATCTTTTAAAACGTTAACAATTTTTAAACAAATAATTGCTTAATACACTAAGAAGAAGAAGAAGAGAACGAGATGTATTTCCTGGGGCAGTACCACTGAGAATAGTTTGAAATAAGTTTGTAAATATGGTTTAGGGTGGGCAGGCACATTGGTTGAACGGTCAATTCTTGGGTTTCAATTCAAACGATTCGCTCACATTCAAGGGAATATTCAAGGCCAAGGCTTGGGACCGCGAGCGCCATACCTGTAAGAAAGTAAGGAAGCAATTTAGTTATCTTGTGCAATCTTATCTCTTTTTTTTTTCGTTTCCTCACCTTAATGGTATAATCATCACTGGTCGTCACAAGCATTTCCGAATCTCGGGGATTAAAGGCCACACTATTGACCACATCTGTATGCTTAAATTTGGCCAAACTAATGCCATAATAACGATCCCACAGATAGGCATGCTGATCTTCAGCCCCGCTGGCCACATACTCCTCACAGCAATCCAAAAAGATGAAGAAACACTCTGTACTCGGTGTGTAGGCTTTGTGTGCTCGCAGCATATTTCCCACTCTCTTCAGGGTCATCAAATCAATCACGTGTATATCAATCTCTTGGGCTATGGGTGGTGGCTCTAAGGGGTTTGTGATTACATAGTTCTTCGGCCACGGCCGTGTATTCACATACAAATATCGATGATCCGGACTCAGGGCCATGCCTATAATATGACCATGAAGATCAATTACTTTATCCACTTGATCGAATCGATCCTTGACCGATTCATAGTCCCACCAGTCGGGATCTGTGCGTGGAGTCTGCTGTTGTTGCTGTTCGGCCAGCCTTTTGGCCGCAATACGTTCCTTGAGCGTGGGTCCCGGATCCAGTTTCTTGGGAAAATAAACATTGCGTATGCGCTTGAAGCCAATCTGATGTGGGGTAAAAGTCTTGGAGCCGGTCGAAAAGATGAGATATTTGGGTACAGCGTTTTCCATTTCATCATATTCCTCATGCACATCCATCGATTCATATTCATCCTCTTCCTCGTCGTTAGGCTCATCCTCTTGGGAGGTAGCCGCTTTCCTATATTCCTCAAGATAATGTATAGTGGCATCTCCTGAGCCTGGACTCCTTCGCGACTTTCTCTCCTTAATATCAGGTAAGAAGTTCTCCTCCGGCGTCATGCTTCTTGTGCGTCTCAGGCTGGCGGCATGGGATAAGGGATTGCCAGCGGATGTAGAAGCCTGCTCTTCATTGGGCCTCTCTTTTCGTTCATCTTGCTCTTCTAATAACCCCCTTAAAGGGTCATTGCTCTCATCTAGCCAAGGACAACGGGCCACCATAATGGCCCTCACCGAGCTGGCATTGCGGTTATAGAATTTATACAATTGACTCATAATGGGCACATGCTCCGAGTCAATTTCCTGATTCGCCTTGTTCAGCCACAGCACCGAAGTGCTTACCAAATGAGCCAACCAATGCAAGTCACCTGAGATCAAATATTGATCACTAAACCAAGTACCAAATATATCATAAGGCCGATTGACAACCCGACAACGTAAATGGGATTCGGTGGCACCCAAGTAGAAAACTGCAATCTCTCCGGATGTGGATTGGGGCGAACCGAAATGTACACCCGAGACGAGGAGCAGGGTATCGCTCTGATTGAACTGCGAATATTGGGTGTACTTCCAGCTAAATTGTTTCATATTGTGCGCATACTTCTCCCGGCAAGGATGATCCGCGTGCCAGACCTAGAAGGGACGAGGTTATGGAATTAAAATCAATTATAAATAACTGATGCGATCTACAATATATGAAATTTTCACATTAGTCGATTTGATCAGTCAAGACGCATAACAGTTTCGAAAATAGTTCAGAGACTAATTTCCGAATATATTTAAAAGGTTTAAGAACCAATTTGAATCGAATAAAGAGTTGATCAGCTACAAAGCATTATTTAAGCTGGTTGATACTAGATCAAAATTGGTTCAAAACTGAAAGTAAATCCTTTCAAAACGGCAGCAAATATATTTACACCAGAAAAAATATACGAACATACAAAGAGCGTGGCATGATATTGTAAAGGATGTAGGGGTAAAAGCCGAAATTTTTTCTGACCATATGCCCTTAGAAATTGTAATAGAGCTAAATGGGGGTGCTCCTTGCAGCCTGCTGAAAACAGCCTTCTCCCTAAATTTAAATGGGGTGACAGTTGAAGGAGCACGTACGTCCTCTAACCTAAATCGACATCTTACAAATTGCAACGTAACGAATAGAGAATTAGGCGTTGAGTGCATCGGCGAATGCATTCGCAGAGCTGCAGACTTTATGCAAAAGCCTCGAAAACCCTCCCTTTCAACAAACTATCCTTTAAACTACTGTACTCCGCCAGGACTGAAAAAAAAACTCGGCAAACTGCGCCTACAAATCACTCTGCATGCTTAAACAACAGCTCTATTACCAGCGAATGGAACTTGAAATCGCCTGGAAGCCTCAGGAAGCTAAATATCCAGGCAAAGGCATCTGAACTTGCAGAGCACTATAAATCCATGCTTTTTGTAGAAACCCCGAACAACCAAATTGCCTATGCTACTCCGTTATTGCTAGATGAAACACTGGATGCCGAAATTACAGTCGATGAGGTGTACCTTGCCATCTAGGCAGCAAAGACAAACAAAGCCCCAGGGGTCGGCCGTATTCCAGTAGAGTTTTTCAACGAGAAAGGCAAAGCTAACTTCGTCTGTACCGAAGTTTTCATACACTTGAAATAGCTTGTCTCAACGGTTAGCGACTTCGACCAAACTTCGCAGATCAGCTTAAAAACATTACATATTACCCATGACCGTGTTTGAGAGCAGTAATATTGAGAACAAAACAGTTTTTTTTACTAAAAACCATTTTCCGAACGAACATTTGTATGGCAGCTACAAGAAGTAGTCATCCGATCCGGTCGGTTCCGACATATTAGCAGCGTGCAGTAAAAAGAAGACTCTGTGCAAAGTTTCAGATCGATAGCTCCAAAACTGAGGGACTAGTTCGCGTAGAAACAGACAGACGGACAGACGGACAGACGGACGGACAAAGCTTAATCGACTCAGCTCGTCATGCTGATCAAGAATATATATACTTTATGTGGTCGGAGATGATTCCTTCTATGCGTTGCAAACTTCTGGGCAAAATTATAATACACTTTTCAAGTGTATAAAAATGCCTCCCCAATGTGTATTGAGATGTTGACTAACGCTTACAATAAGGTCCTGTCGTCTAACTGCATTCCCAGCTATACAAACAAAGAAACTAAAGCAACTATTTATGCAACATAGCCTTAAGTCGAAGTGGCATTTATTCAATGCAGCCTGCAGAGAAGTTCAGACCTATGGTGCGCAAATTGGGGGTAATACGTGCTTCGATGAGGTGGATAAGCTTAATAGATACTTCTGCAAAAGGATACTAAAATTACCGGACTGCACACCGAACTACGTATTAGCATTGAAAACGGGCATGGAAGATGGCCATTTTTATACCTATTCCCTTCACCTGAATTATGTCGGAAAAACTTTGTACGAATTCAGAAGTAATATATTTTCCAATAAAAATTATGAAAGAAACATTGCGTAGAAAAAAGACGTACAGAGATATATCGAACAGTACGGCATGTAACACGAGCGAGATTGGAGAAGATTAAGCGTAAATCTTCCAGAAAAGCTTAGACAAAGCAAGAACTAGCGACAGTAAAATATACAAACATCTCGAATATACAAAAGGAGCACTATATTGTAACGACAGAAACACTCAAAGACACATAACATGGATTCTTAAAGCTGGGGGCGATTTGCTGAACCTAAAAGGCAATCAACAAACAACTTCAAGGCTCTGCAACTTGTGCAACATGACGGAGGACGAATCAATTCACCATTTCCTAGGACGATAAGCAGTACTAAACGAATTTCGAGTTAGGTGTTTTCGTAAATTTGCGTTAACATACCAGGAACTTTTAAATATTTTTAATGGTGACAAAGATGGAAGTTAGTTTAGGCTAGTAAACTACCTAGGATATGCCATGAAGTACAGAATGTGGTTAATAAATAAATTTAATTAGGTAAACGGTGATTTTTTAAGAGCTATAGAGAAGTTTAAAAAAAAAAACACATAAATTTCGGACAAATGCATGAAATCTTTATTTGAATTGATAGTACGGTCCATATAATTTAATGTTTGAAGATTATTTCATGCAAATGTTAACCGTGACTGCGCCTCAAATGGTCCATCCGCTTAGTCGAATTTTGGCATACTCTTACCAACATTTCGGCTGGTATCTCACGAATAAATGCTTCTTGTTGTCTTCCAATGCGTCAATTGAAGTGGGCTTGTCTGTACAGACATGAGCTTTAACATAGCCCCACAAAAAAATAGTCTATGCGGCCAATTGACCTGCGATATTTTCTTCAGTTCGCACTCTACGTAAGCGTGTTGGCGGTCTAATGTCCAACAATGTAAATTTGGTGCGAAATTTAGTCACAATAGCCTGAATAGCCGCTTCAGTGGGTCGCTTAAACTGACCATTAAATGGAAGAAGCGCGCGATGAACTTTCTTAACAGAGCACGCATTTTGATAATAAAATTCAATCATTTGCAAGCGTTGTTCGTTTGTAAGACGATTCATGGTTAAATTATAGACCAAACTGAAGATGTTTGACAGTAAAACAAAACACGAAACTTACGTGAGCTGTTTAAACCAGTGTTGCCAAAAAGATAATAGCTTAAAAAATCACCCTTTATTTTAATTAATTAACTCGAAACTAAAAGAACCATTTTTTCTGGGTTAAATCCATTGAGAACTTTAAACGTGTTTTTCTCAAAATGGATAATTTTGAGTTATGCCAGTATTAAAGTAAGTGAGGGATTTATAAATATCCATTGTAACGGAACGGCTGAGCACTCTCAGAACTCAATGGAAACGATCGGGTATCTCGCGACGAGCTTGGCAGCCCGGTGTAGTACCAGACGGTTCAACGTGGGGTGCAAAGTCAATAAATGGGCTAACATTTTTCGAACGAACTTTTCGAAGAACAACTTTTTGTATTGCAGTACCACTGCAGTTTTGGAGGTTTGTAGCTTTTGTAGTTAAACATTTGTTTGTATACAGAAATATTAAGCCCGTTTCTGTGTTCGAATGTTGTTATTGGCTAAAATTGATTGGGCAAATCGCTTAAAAAGTTTGGTGTTGAGTTCGTCGGATAAAAACTAGTAATTGTAAGGTTTGATACCGATTAGCTTATTTAATTTTTAAAGAGGGAAACATATACGATTCGATATCGCCTTTTTTCGTTAGTTTTTTTTTGCTATCTGGACAATGAGAAGTCCTGCCCTTACAGATTGTTATTGACGTATAATTTTTCCAAAATTTTTGTAGTCCAGTGACTCCTTTCGAGTGGTAAAAATTACACCTAAAAAATACAGTAAATACTCACAATAACATAACCATCTTTGGAACAGGTTGCAAACATTTCCCCATTATTTGCAAAGCTCACATGCAGCACCTGATGCGTATGTCCATGATTGTGCTCAATGGTCGGCTCCAGACGCTGTGCCTGAACAAATGGGATATGTGTGGATAAACGTAGAAATTCCGAACGCCAACTGTCCGCCCCCGGTTTCAAGGGTATGCTGGGTGAAGCGCGAAAGTGTTCATGGAACTTTTGACGCCACAACAGATCGTCATTGGCTATGTTGTACCATCTCCGACAGGTGAGACTCGCCTGGAGCAAATCATAGACACTCAAACGTTCGAAGATTTGTAACAAGGCTGGCTCTGGTAAAGTCCACCAACCGTATAGGTTAGTGTCCGCTTCGGCTGTCAAATCTGTGTCTTCATTTTCATTTGGCTTATTTACTACCAGTCGTGCCTTTTTGAAGGTCACTTCCATTTGCAAGTTTCAAATGTAACGTTTGTGCTTAAAAGTTTATGGGGAATCTTTGGTCAAACGTCGGCTGGCCGTTAAGTAATAACAGGTCTGAAATTAATAAAGTTTTCGAATTGATGGTAACTTTCTCCGTTATTGTTATTGTTTTTTTTTTTTTTGGTAGCCAGCTGTTGCAGGCAGCTGTGTTTAGATTGTGTCTGTGTGTGTGTGTGGGTGTTGCAGACGATAAATTTATTTCATTGTTTGTGGATAGATAACGATGCTGTTTAAATAGTTTTTTCTTAAAGTATGATTATTATAATAAGAAAATGTTCCAAATAAAATACTAAGCTATTTCCTTAAACTTGCCATACAAATAAGCAACATTTGGTGGGATCCAGGAGAATCGGGTCAATAAAGCAAAGGTAACTAGTTGCAAGGCAGAAAAAAGTTGTGATTCTCAACTCAGCACTTATCAAAATTATCCTTCCTCTTATTTTCTTGAGCTTTGATCAACATACCAAAGAAATCTACTTGTCTACAAAGAGCCGGTTTCAAATCGCTTAACTTTCGTCTTCTGATCTAGTAACTGAGCATATTTGTGTTTCAATACGAAATGTAAGCGTATGTATATACAAATTCTTTACAGATTTTTGGGACACACCCAAAAATAGTGCAACACTCAAAACATGATCAAGTCGAAACCAACTAAATCTGTGATGGAAGTGTAAAAAATTTTACTGAGTTTGGTCTTACTTTGCCTCCGTTATTATTTCATTACACTTTAAGTTTATTTTGCTTCTGATTGGTTTTAAGAACTCCCAAAGAATTCCTTTTTATGTGTCATGTCTGAGGGCCCACAAATCATAACTACGTTATTACTACAAAATGTCTAAAATTATTCTAGTTTTATTCTCATTTTTAAAGTTTTTCAACTTTATCTTGAAACTCATTATGAACTTGGCCAAGCAATTCAGAGCAAAGTAGTATCTCAGACTAAAATAAAACAAACCTACATCATTCGATTACTTGCAATCATTTAAAATTTTAATAAAAACTCTTAAAGATTGCAACTTTTGAAGATTATTGGCTCGAAAGTTTAATTTTTGGTTCAATAACCTAAAAAAACAAACAAACCTAATTAAAACATAGATAAAGAAAATAAAAAATTTTACTTTGACCAATTTCATATTTATGCTGAAAAATTGTTTGTTTGTTTGTATGTTTGTTTCACGTTTTTGTTATTTAGTGTATGAAGATGAGATGACACATATCAAGAGCTACATACTCGCTAAGGACCTCAAAAAAATTCCAAACAGTTTGCGAAGTATAATGTAACAGGTCTGAAAACCTCCTAAAAGTCGGCAGGGGTTCCTCCGGGGCTATAGTAAGGAATAATAATTCCAACGCAGAGAAATTAAAACTCTTCAGAAAATCAGTTGCCGTCAAGTCATATTGAGAACGAATTATTCTAAAATTGTATGAGCGAAAATGCTCATAAAGTTTAAATTGATTGAGAACAGTGTTTTATAAATGAGAAAACCCGTTCATTCATTGTTTTTGGTAACGATTCTTGCATTTTTTCCCTCTGTGTACCTTCTCTCAGAAACTTGTTAATTTCTTCGATAGATCGCGATTTATAAAGAATTTTCATGCAAAAAAATTGCAGAGTCTCAAATGAAATTGAAAAAAATTCAGAATTTGTACAAAATTATGTATAAGCTATTCATCCGATGACAAATAAATAATAAAAGTAACAATTTTAGACAATATATGCAGAACGAGAAGAAAATCCTTTCATCACGTTCATAGATAGAAACACTTTCTAAGAGCACATGAGCATCAAAGCAAAGCTAACGTGTTTCCAATTATTTGAAATACTGTGACGAAGGGAAATTTCTGTCGTACTGCCTTATATTTTGCGGTCTATCGAAAAACTTTTTTTTTTACTTTTCTGATAGACGGCCGGAATACTAGACTATTACCAAAAACAATAAATAAAAGTGAAAAAAAAACAAAATTCGATTTATGGGGTCTGAAATTTTGGTATCATATACTAATTTGTTTATTATTGCAAATACTATTGCTAATATTCCATTAAAAATCTTTAGGTGAACGCAAACAATCGATATTTTCCTTTTTTGGAATTGAATGCATATCCTTACGATTTCCTTAACGCTTTGAATTTTGTTAACATTAAATGAGATTTGGCTACCTTTTTTCTTTGGAATCTAAAAAATCTAATTTTAGTACTCACTCATTTTTCTATTTCAAGCCAATCTCAATTAAAAGATAAAAAGTTAACATTTGAGTATTATGTAAGTTGACCCCCCCACGTAAAACAAACAAGACATTTGTTTTATTAATTTTTTGTGTTTGTAAAAAAAAAATTTTTTTTTATTATTTGTAACAAAAACTCCTTTTTTTCCTATTTTCGTAATATTGTAAAGCTAATTGCTGATTTTGCTCACTATTCGTCAAAAACTCAATACCTAGCTGAAGGCACCGAACCGAACTTTTTATTTTTCGGTTTTTGGTTCAGTTCAGCATTTTTGAAAACGCACCGGTTCGGTTTACGGTTCAGTTCATGGGCGCCGAATCCCAAAAAAACAATTCAAATTTTTCACCCTCATTGCAAAAAGCTATCTACGCCACTGGAAAAATCTCGAAAAATATTCTAGTTTCTAGTTTATTATGAAAGTTGTAGCTTAGACTGAAATAAAACAAACATACTTCATTCGATTACTCCTTTCATATACTTTTAGGACTACAAGCATTTGATAATTTTTATAAAAACTCGTAAAGATTGCAAGTTTTTGTAGGTTTTGGCTCAAAACTAACAATTTTTTTGGTTCAAAACTAAATCATAATAAAAAGATAGATAAAGAAATTGAAACGCTTGCACTTTGACCTTAAATTTACCATTTATAAGTTAATGCTGAAAACTAAAAAAAAAAAAAATTGTTGTTTGAATTTTTTGTGACGTGATTTTTGGATTTGTAATGGCTAAATGTTTTGTAGGCACATAAAGACCTTAAAAAGAAATTCAAATAGTTTGCGAAATATGGAGTATTTACAACTGCCATCAGAAGCTAAAAACTTTAAAATGGTATACTACAGTGGGCAAAATATACCGGAAAATTTTAATTTAGATTTTTTTTGGGATTCCGATAGCGACAAATGTTTTTATTTTTAAGTTGACAACACTGTCACTGACATCTGTGCAAAAAATTGCACGTCAAAATATTTATTATTCGGATAAAAATCACTTTTACGTTTTTAATCAATTTTTTTGAATCTATTCAACAACACAGTTCCATTAAATTTTGTGTTGAAAATGTTTCAGAAGACCTTCGGGGAGCAAGCTCTATCAAAAACAAGAGTTTATGAGTCGTTCAAAATGCTCAAAGAGGATCGAGAAAGCATTGAAGACGAGGCACGGCTAAGACCAAGAACTCCATGAATTGATGCTCAAAAATGATCGATTGACTGTCCGAGACATTACTGACCTTGTTGGAATAACGGAAGGCTCAGTAAAACCATTTTGAGAGACCATTTGGGCCTTAGAAAAGTGAATTCTTAATCACGATAATGCAGTATCTTACACTGAACTCGTAATTCGTGATAATTTCACTAAAAACCTTCCTTGATTGGGATGAAATTAATTTACAAGAATAAATAAAGATTTTTAGATTTATAAACAAATTCCCGGTATATTTTACTCACAGTAGTAAAAAGAAAACGGTAGCTATTCAGACCCAACTCAGCCAAGGTTTTTACACTACCATCATACCCTTTCAGATTTTTTTGGTCTATTTTTTTAAGCTCAAAAATGTGTCACTGTGTACTCTAATCGTATGCAGCGCGCAATCCAACAGTTTTGGACCAAGGGAGAGGATCGAAAAGTGTGCATTTGTGGGTGAATAAGAGAGCTCTCTCCAGACTACAGTAGTTTTACTTCCAATTCAGTATTCACCGATTCACACATCCATAAGTTCGGCACGACTGACCTCGGCTCCTGGTAGCTATGGCTGTCCGCCTCTGTTTTGGACCAATACAGAGACGAAAGAATCAATCGGCTCGGAATCAGCTCGCTTATAAGTTCGTATAAACTCACGTATAAACGCTGGTGGTAAGCCTATCGATAAAGCTATCGACTTGGAAATCCAAACGGAATAACAACCAAATACAGCATGAATATGTTTTGAAATCATAGCCTTAAAAGGATATCCAAAATGGTCAGAATGATGCGTTTGCCAAGCACAAAATGTGGGTGCGTTATCTTTGTTTTTATTTCATCCCTCGTCTAAATGCTTTTGAGTTGTTGTAGCTATTGGAGCATGTTGCTACGGCACTGTAGCAATCAACTAAATCCTCGACCAAATGTGGTTATAGCGGCAGCTGTGCGTACTCCAAACACTCCATTTCGAGGTGGAGAACAGCAGCTAGCGGGACTGGTTATTGATGAACTGGTCAAACGTAGTTCAGTGCCGCGAGAGGAGTACAAAAAGCTGATCATGTGCAACTCTTCCCAGGCTGACGGAGACAATGAGACTCTAAGCCAAATGGCCAAGTCTTTGGGTCTGAAAAGCTGTGGGGCTCATGTCCTTCAAGATGACAACTGTTCGATTAGTGGCCTGCAGTTGACTCTGGAACTACTGCAGCAAAGTGAGCAGGAACAGTGCATCATATTGGGCGACTCACGTTGTCAGCTTGTGCAGCCGGATAAGGGAGTTTTAGCTAGTGAACTAATGACGGTGATTCAGCCACCCAACAAAAAACACAAGGACTTACCCATTGCCAACGACTTTGGGGCTGCAGCTTTGTCCTGGACTACAACTAAGACAGCCGAACGTCTTAAACTTCAACCTCTGGCCCTGGTACATGACTTTGTGGTGGAACAAAATCTTGAGCAGGCCTTGTATCGCTTATATAACCAACATCCAATTCAATTTGGAGAAGTTCAGCAATGGAATGTGGTTACCCCAGCACAGGAACAAAGTTTTAACATGCCCGAGCTGAAAAGGGATCAGGTGTGCATGCATGATGTGAAGCACATTACTGTGAGTCATCTGTTGACTCATCTGGTACATTCCTTGCCAGCTGGTGGCTTGGGTGGTGCCATTATAAATGGATTGGATGGGCGTTGCCTGGCTTTGGTCTTGGAAAAACTGTGGGTAACCAAATCAAAAAAGTTCGATTTCCTAAAAGTCTTTCTTCCAGGCAATTCACTCAGGTTGAAAGCCTGCCGCAGCTGACACTTTACACCAAGGATCCTTGCCCACTCTGTGATGAGTTGGTGGGTCAGCTGGAGGAAAATTTCGCTGGACAATTCCAACTCGAAAAGGTTTACATTGATCGAAAGGAGAATTTACGCTATTTGCGTCTCTTCCGCTACGATATTCCCGTGGTGTTCCTCAATGGGCAATTTCTGTGCATGCATAAGCTCAATGAAGAGGCTCTAAGGGAGCGTCTGGCAGCTCTCAAAACATTGTGACCTAATTGTTGTTAACTTTTATTTGGCCTTGATAAAAAAATTTTTAAAAAATCTCGCCCATGGGTTTAATGGTAATCTCGTGAATCTGCAGAATGAGATAGAATTTTAGTTTCATTTGAGTTCAGATGCATCACACTCACCTGTACATGAGGCGGAGTGCTTAGGGCATACAACACTGCATCCGCTATATTCGCTGGCTCCAGCCTAGCCATATCCTTGACATAGAAATGTATTTCTTCCGGAAAGATATTTGTATTCACCGCACCCGGACAAATTCCAGTAACCCGAACCTTACTCTTATGCAGTTGGAACTCCTGACGATATGTTTCCGTAATGGCTGTTATGGCAAACTTTGTGGCCGGATAAATGTTGAATGAGGGCAACACATCAATGAAATTGAGCACTTGCTGTCCAGCAATGCTATTGATAATCAACACATGACCCTCGACATCCCTTTTTAGCATATTATTGAAAGCCGCTCGGGTGCACCAAATCACTCCCATTACATTGGTATCAATAACCTCGCGCAGCTTCTGTGTATTTCCTGGAGCAACCAATTCCGTTTCGCGTGTAATTCCCGCATTATTTAGCAAAACATCGGGGCCCTCCAGTTCCCTTTCGATCCAATCGAAGGAGCTTTGCACCTGATCCTCTTTGGATATATCACAGCGACGTGGTATGAAATTGGCTTGCAAATCGGCTGGCAGACTTTCCCTTAGCTCTTTCAGTTTAGCCTCTCGCCTGGCCAAGCCCACCACACGCATGCCAGCTGCTATCATGGCCCGGGCACAGGCGGCTCCAATACCACCACTCGCTCCAGTGACCACAGCTAGTTTATTGTGCCAACGCTCCATGCCAACAGCTCAAACTGAATGGAAGTCTATTGTAATTTGTCAATTGCGCTATACGCCCGGCAAAGAGCAGTTGATGGGCTTCTTTTTAGAAATTTGGGCTAATATAGGATAATCAATGACGCGGTCAAGTGTCTGTGAAAATCATTAAATTAAAGCAGAGTCCGGCGAGTCCCTGTCTAATGTGTATTCAACAGCTTTCTACGGCAGCGATGTCGACACACCGACAGTATACGACAGGGAAGAGAGCTCGAAAATGTGACTGTGTCTCTTTCTATGATACTTGTTTCCGAATTTCGTGTTTTTGTGTTCAGTGAAAATTTCAGCTTGTTGAGTTGTGCCTCTTTGGTTAAACATGGGGAGTTGAAGCTAAATGCTTAGAAACAAAGTCAGTTTTCGCGTACCGTTTACCGTTATTATTAGAACCGATAGAACCGGAAAGAAACCAAAACTTTGGTACCGGTACGGTTTCTGTTTTTTTTTAATTTCGCTGAACGTTATTATATTAAGATTGTGCAAAAGTATGTAACAGAGAGGAACATTTCGATCTTATAAAGTTCTTGATCGGCATCAAAACAGCGTGTAACAATATAAAAAAAAAAAAAACCCGTAGAACCCAGAAATCGAACTTTGCTGATGGGTTTTCCCCCAATTCCACCCCACCCCCCCCACTCTACACCTATTCCCACACAACTCCTTCCCCCCTCTACCCACTCACCCCCCCCCCGCTTCCCCCCCACCCCCCCCCCACCCTTCCACATTCACCCCCATCCCTCCCAATTCTCGCCCACATCCCATTCACTTCCCATCTACATCCCACCCACATCACACCCACTTACCGCCGACATCCATCTGCACACCCACTTCCCATCTGCACACCACCCACATCCCTCCACATTCCACCCACTTCACAACCACTTACCACCCACTTCCCATTAAAAATTATAAAATCAAAATGATGTGTTGATTTTTCTCAAAAAAAAAAATTTTAACTTTTTTTTTTCGATCAAAATTAAAAATTTTGATACAATAAAAATTAAATTTCACAATTTTTATTTAAAAATCATAAAATAACCCTTATTTTTCAATTTTTATTAAAAAATCTATAAATAAAAGTTATTTTTCAATTTCTTTTTAAAAACTCCAAAAATAAAAATTATTTTTCAATTTTTATTATAAAAATTGAAAATAAAAATTAAATGTAAATTTCTTGAGAATCGCGTAGTGTATTGCTAAAATATAAAAACATTCATGATGTATAGCTCGATACCTTTCATTTGAAACATAACATGTCCTGAAAGGACCAACATTAAGGATCCTTTAGGCATGAATTCATGGGAGTAAAAAAGTAACAAGTGGTGGCATGGAACCTCGTGATGTATATCGAATAGTTACATATAAGGGTACAGCCAGAGAAGTTGCAGAGACACCAGCTCCGCGAAAACACAAGCGAAGAAGTAAAGAAGGAATTGCATATAACACATGTAATGCTCTCTAAAGCAATTCGTTTGTAAAACTTGGTTTGCAGAAATGGACGCTTTGTCGAAGCTGGGAAAACCTGCTGCATGCGTAAACACAAAACTCGTAGCTTCAAAATCAGATGCCAGCTTACTACTTAGTTCTACAACTTAGTACACCGAGAAACAAAATTGATATGTATGACTCAATTCGATTTTTTTCATATCAATTTTAATCTGATATGACTAAGATTAAATTAATAATATAAATTAAAAAAAAATAGAGGAAAGCTAACTTCGGCTCGACCGAAGTTTATATACCCTTGGAGCATGATATATTTCTGCCATTTTTTTATATGACAGCTATACGATATATTCTTCCAATTTTGATCAAACTTTATAAAATTGTGTTGAGACAGATAATATTTATAACTGAAACGCTACCATTGAAAACAAACAAGTTTTTCTCACTAAAACTATTTTTTCGACCGATCATTCCTATGGCACCTATATGCTAGTTAGCATATCATATTGATCAGTAACGAGTTTGGGAGCGAAAGCATTGAAATAAAAAAAGGTTTTTCATACTAAAACTTTTTTTCAGATCTAGCTGAAATTATGCGAAAGCTTAAGAAACTTATATATACGAGGTTTGGTAGCGATAGCATTGAAAACAAAAAACCACTAACCTCTGCACCACACCAGATCATTCTATACTTATCTCTCACAGCTTATATTAGTTATGCCTTCAGAAGAAAGTGACGAAAGAATTTTGTTTTGCTTGTTCGGTTTGCGGTTCGGTCCATCAGATGGAATTAGCGGTTCGGTTACGATTTGGTTCAGTTCAGAAGCGGTTTGCACTCCTGCAAATAACCCTGACGGATTTCAAAAATATAATATTACAGCCTGATGCTGAGAGAGGGAGTTTAAGGGGGCGAGGTGGGGTCTTCGTGGCGGATTTTCCAAAATCGGGAAAACACGTATCGAATTATTTCACGTACTTTGTATACAAACCAAGTTTCAAGTGAATCGGTTGAAAAATAAAATTTTTTCTATACAAACTTTTTCGACGATTTCAGACTTTTCCGGTGGAATTTTCCAGAGAGTGGGACCACTCTTCCGCTCACAGTTTTGTTTGAAATTTATGGATGGAAGAAAACCGATTTTGAAGAGTTGGCACCGGTTTGCATCGTTCAAACTTGCTATTTTGGTGTAATTTAAAATTTTGGGAATAGTCCCATTTTATAACCTTCAACTGATTTCCACATGATTCGGAAATGTAAAAAGTTTTATGTTTCTAAAAACCGAGTGGAATTTTCCAAAACCCTGTCTTAGTCGCACTTTCACCACTTACAGAAATGTAAACCCATTCGTTCTCTCTAGCAAAATCGCACTTAACTGGTGGTGAGATGATGGTCAGATACGTGATCTTATATCTTATGAAATGAATAAAATAAAACCTACAATTTACAGATAAAACTGAGTACTATAACTTGACATTTACAAATTTTTCAAAAATAACCCGCTTCTAGGACATAGGGTCCTTACAAAATGAGCAAATAAGCCAGTTTCTGCATTTTTATGTCCATTTTACAATTGATCCATCATAGATATAGAATTTCTAAATCCAGATTCGGGTTTAGCGTGAAAAACTTGTCTAGAACCAATAAATTTTTTACAATTTTAGGTTCTGTGCTGCGAATAAATTAACTTTAAATTCTTGTCAAAATTCTTTGTCCACTTCCATTTGCACATTTTGATTTATATTTTCTAACCTATGCAACTTATTGTGTACTACTAATGTTTTTTTTTGAAATTTTTTTTATAATATACAATAAAAATTTCAAAATTGTTAGTTTTTTGTTTAAAAGATATAATGGATTATTTATGAATTTTTTTTAGTCAAAATACTTTTGGCCACCACTGTATATAATAATAATATAATAATAAAAACTTATGATCATTTCGATCCAGTTCAAGGTTATAATATGGGACTATTTTCAAAATTTCAAATTACACCAAAATAGGAAGTTTAAGCGATGCAAACCGGTGCCAACCCTTCAGAATCGGTTCGGATCGGGAATCGAACCCCGTTTGAAAGCCTTTCTCTTCCATTAATAAATTTTAAACAAAACTGTGACTTAGCTATCGGTAAGCGGAAAAGTGACTAGTGCGGTCTTAATAATCGATATCGATAAACTCTCTTGCAGAAGAAGAAGAACACTCGCCAGGAGGGCCCAGTTAAATACATTTACATTTAGATTAATTAAACTAACTAAAACACATGCTTTTAAATTGGTATCCATCTTAACAATGGACGATGATTGTACCTTGCCCGCCGACACATTGGCCATTTTAAATGAATTTCTGTCCGAGCGCGCCAAACGGGAAGCCGTTGAGGGGGAACTGATGATAAACAAAACCGGAAAGGATGCAAAATTCGAAGAGAACTGGGTAGGTTTTTAACACAACAATATACCTAATATATTTAATCGTTACTTGCAGCAACTTAGCCAGTTTTGGTATAGCGAACAGACAAAACTTAAACTCCGCGAGGTGGCCAGGAAACTACTCAAAGAGCATGACGAAAAGCATCCTGGTGGGGAGTTTCGAATAGCATTGCTATCCTGCCCCTCGCTGTATAAGAATATCAAGGAAATACACGACCAGGGTAAAAAGCTAGACCCAATTAGTGAAGAGTTTAGTTTAAAATCTATTATATTTCCATTTTTTAGTACACATTTTCGAGTATGATCAGCGATTTGAGGCTTACGGATCGGATTTTGTTCACTATGATTTCAATGGCATTGAACAGAATCCCGACTATCTGAAAGACCACCACCGCAGCTATGATCTAATCATAGCGGATCCTCCATTTCTAAGCCAAGAGTGCATGTCCAAGATGTCTCAGATTATTCTAAAGCTGCTAAGCGATCCTAATGAATCAAAACTAATCTTCTGTTCGGGTGAAGTGGTGGAGGCCTGGCTAACCGCTGCTTTGCCCGTTCTACACAAATGTCAGTTTCGCCCCCAGCATGAACGCAATTTGGGTAATGAATTTGTTAGCTATGCCAATTTCAATTTGGACAATTATATTTTGTAAAATAAATAAAGCAAATGGTGATGGTGAGGGGAGTAGAGGCAGCTCTATTTCGTGGTGGCATCGGCTTCCTTGCGCTGTTGTACCAGCTCACGCAGACCATCCTCCTGATCTTTAAGTGACTTTTGCAGAAATTCCTTTTTCTTTTCAAGAAGTTCAATTGCCTTGTCGCATTTCTCCTTCTTGCCCTTGAGTTCATCTCGCATATTTTGCACATCTGTTAGCAGAAACATGCGACCCACCGACAAATAGACTCTGCAATGAAAAATATAACTTAGTTTGAATAGCTTAATGATCTTTTGAGACACTGGCCCACCTGGTGTCGTCCGCTAAATTGCTGGTGCCTTTTTCTGTAAGCTGATATTTGTGTTTACCCGTCTTTACCATATCACATTTCATGTCAATCATGTTGATCTTTTTGGTGGTTTCCAATTTGTTGATCTGCATCTCAGTAAAGGCCTGAAAAGAGCACGGGACGAGGAAGGGGTGAGGTTGGGGTGGAGCAGTTGAAATGAATAAGAATAAGCACGCGTTTTGCGCCGGTTGCCAGCACTGTTTGGGGACTCTCTTTTTGCTTACCTTTTTCAATTCCAAATCCATTTGTGCCATTTCTTAGGCTGTGTCTAATTGATTTCTGTTTAATTAAATGATTTTTAATGAATTTTTGAATAAAACTCAACACCTGCGTGCTATTGCTTATTTTTTCCCACAAGTGATGGCAGTGTTGGGCTGATAAGTGTTATCGATAAACAGGGTCAGCAAATAGCTATTTTCTAGCCAAATCTGTTCATTTTTCAATTAGGCGAAAAGATTAATTTATAAAGCTGATGCTCCCCTTTAAAGTCAGGTCATGGGCCTGATCTACAGTAGACAGACGGGCATATTTGGGTCACTCATGTACAAAGTCAAACAGTTTTTATTAAAAACGTAAGCAAATTTTAAGAAAAATTAAAGACCACCAATTTCACAGGGATTTTGGAACCCTCTTTTATATTGCAATATGACAATCAAAGACAGTAAAACTTTATGGTCAATGGTGAGAAGAGTAAATGGAACACAATCTCGTAGCAACATAAATGCAGATGCAACATGCCTGGCTCGACACTTTGAAAGCCTCTTGTACGTTAACCCAGATGGTCTTGTCAACATTAACTGGTGCCTTCCTCTAAATCAAGTAGAAGAGCTCGACAAACTCATTACCTTGGAAGAAGTTCAAACAGCTATAAAAAAAAAAACAAAATTGAACAAAGCACCAGGAGAAGATCGTATACCAGCTGAATTCTTCAAGGGAGCCCCCAAGATTTTTATAAGCAAGCTAACTAATGAGTTTAACCGGCTATTTTCCGAAGCATCCTTCCCAGAAAGTTTTAAAAAAAGTATAATATTCCCCATTTTCAAAAAAGGTAACCCGACGGAAGCGACCAACTACAGGGGTATATCCTGTATAAACACGATAGCAAAAATTTTTACCTCGGTGCTTTATACTCGATTAGAATCATGGGTAGATGGGCAGAGCAAGCTAAGCGAATTTTGAATTTGGATTTAGGAGAGGATACTCGACGGTGGACAGCCTTTTCGTGCTTACATCCACAGCGATCACGTATCTGGAGGAAAAACGAAAAACTTTATCTCTGCTTTGTAGACTTCCGAGCGGCATTTGACTCAATTAACCGAAGAAGCCTGATTTATAAGCTAAGCAGCATTGGTGTTTCATCGGTTTAAGGTCTTCGTTAACCTCTTTGCGAAGACTCCAACGATATTTCATCAAAAAAGTCTTTCGTCTACCACGTAATTCGCCGAACTACGCAATACACCTAAAAAGTGGTCTCCCTTCGCTTTTTACGTATACTCTGGGCTCACATATTGGATACATGAGAAAGACGTTTGACCTTCCCGAAAGTCGCCTGGTATACGCTACGGTAAAATTTTTATTGGAACGTCGATCTCACTGCTTTGCCATTTGGCGCGCTTTGGCTGAGGAGCACAATCTGTAGATTGACCTATGCGATAAATTTTCCTGGAAAAAATCTCACAGCAGCTTACTAGAGAGGATTGACTGTAGAAATCGTGCAAATTTTATTGACCAAGCCTACAACAGCTCTAGCAGGATCTCTCTTTGGGGTTAAATAATTACTTCAACGACAAATACAGCCGATACCTTATTTCCTTCGTTTTCGGTGCACGCTGCGAATTGCTCCAACTCAACCATGTATGTTCCCTGTGCAATCTTCACAGCATTGAAGACACGACTCATTTCATCGCAATCTGTCCAATTCTGCAGGAAATCAGGGTTGCCCATTGGCGTCTTGGAAAACTGGACCTTCATCAGTTGATCTCAATCCAAAACGGACCCGACTGGAACACGCTGTACCAATTTTTAAAAGAGGCTTCTCTCTATAGGCAGAGCATTATAGCAGAATATTTCTGATTAATCGTATATTTTATTCTATTTACCATGTACATTTTCTAAAGAAAAGCTGACGGCTACAAGCAGCCATAGCTAAATGTATTACACAGCCCAACAGTGTTTTTGGTGCAGGTCTATTTTTATCTGATTATGCTAATATTGATTGCACTGAACAAAACTGTTTCATTGGTTTAGCTCCATCAGCTCTTGTTTCCAAGATATGCCGGAAAAACGAAAATAGTTGAATTTTTGGCACTCTAGGATTTATGGAGGCCACACTAGAAAAATATGAGAGTTTATGAGCTACGTGTGATAAAGTACATATCAATGCATTTTTTAAAAATCAAAGGCGCTTTATAGCATTTTTATCAAAATAAATCATCCCGTTCAGGCTAGCGCCGTTCTTGGATTAATATATTCGCCATCTGAGCATATAGTCCAACATATGATTCAATTTTGTGATTTTTATGGCATTTTAATCAGTTTATTTGGCAAAGTTATAGCCTGTTAAAGACGAAAATACATATTTAAATTTATGGGAGGAAAACTAGATTGTTTGAGCAGACGGTTATATTTGGGTCACTCACATACAAAGTCAAACAGTTTTATTAAAAAGAAAAAATGAAAAAATAAATAACCTACTACTACTACTATATTGCAAAGAAATGCTTTATCTCGGTTATTATTTATGAAAATCTTAAATTTTTCATATATCGATATATCGTTATCGCACTCGATAACATTCATTTTGCGCTATATTAACAATGGTTTGACAACTCTGTCAACTACAACAACACTCTGCAGAGACGTAAATTTTTGGGCAAAGAAATCCAAGATTGTACTTAGTTTTCACTCGTCAATCACTACCACAAAACCAGCAGATCAACAACAACAACAACGCTGTGCGTTTGCTTAGAAAAAAAAGTGAGTAAACATTTAAAGAAATATACCAAATTGTGTGTTCCTTGCCAGCTGTGAGTGGGTGGGGGGGAGGGAAAGCCACTTTCCTGACGCAGTGTCCCAAATTGAATAAAAAACACAAGCCAGCCACAGCAACGAGGCAAACTTATTAACCTAATTTGCCAGACGAGTCCAAAAATATGCAGGTCTTGCCGGCCCCTGAGCAAAGAGTGAAAGAGAGAGAGAGAGAGCGCTAGGGGAAGCCATCAATTCCAATTCAATTCTCGAAACTCGCTTTATTTTTCCCACAGAAGAAGGGCTCTCTGGCTCTACTGCACTTTGAGCGGGCCGCTCATCATTTACTTTTCTGCTGTGTCACTTTTGTATGTGATTTCCAGATATAAAATGGAAAAGTTCAGCCAAAGTCAATCAGGGCAATTTTGCGTGCTGTTCTCAGTCTACCTCTGACGTGGTCATACGTGGTATGTAGGTACATATTTCGACATGCAAGAATTTCCATTATAATTACTTGTCACAGTCGGGAGGGGGTCAAAGGACCTGCCCATTGAAATCAATATTACTTCCATAAAGCTGCAGTTGCTACCTCTATCTGTCCATATAAATGTTATCTTGCATTTTAAATGTCGCCTTAATGACCCACCTTATCATTTCCTACACGTAGGAGGAGTAGAAGAAACCCACGTTAAATATGTACAAGCTGCGCCGTCGCACATTTTTGTTTGTGTCTCTCTCGCTCTCTCTCTCTCTTTGG
The DNA here is from genome assembly GCA_018904235.1 of Lordiphosa stackelbergi. Taxonomy (NCBI): domain Eukaryota; kingdom Metazoa; phylum Arthropoda; class Insecta; order Diptera; family Drosophilidae; genus Lordiphosa; species Lordiphosa stackelbergi. The sequence continues at coordinate 59,514 of JAEIFU010000599.1, forward strand.
GTGCCACCTGTTTGTCTTAGACAGTTATGCCTATATGTGTACTTAAATTTCTATATATGTACTGTGTGTGTGTGTGTTGATATTTTGACGGGTATTTCGTAACCAACATGCACATTGCGGTTAGTCGTTAGTCAATTGTGGCTTCTCGCTCCGTGTAATTGTTGTTGCGAGTTTTTAATAGCTTTTCCTACATACAAAAGTAGTCACAGTTATTCATTCGTTTTGATTATTTTATTTGAATTTTTTTTTGTGAAAACTCTCTAATTGTTGTGCTTCATAAACTGCTGTTAATGCTCTTTTTACTGTGCGGATCAAATGTAAAAAATTGCTTGGATAATACATAATTTTTCTGATTTCGAGGCGCACTGAATTTTGTATTCCCTTACCTATAAGTCAGCCTGTTCTTTGTTCGCCCTAAATGTACTTTCATAGATTTAACAAAAGATATGTATTTCGAACTAGCAAGTTTTAGCCGGCTCTTTATTTAAACATGAATCATATTACCACAATTAAGCTTAGTCATGGCTCAGTCATGGCAATGCTGATTTGCAATCGATGACCAAATACTTCTAAAGATACAGACCGGAGGTTCTTGAAAGAACTGTATAGTCGACCAGCCTCCTTAGTAGTGTTGTGTGTTCCTGTTTATAGTTAAGTGAAAACATAACATGTCCTCGAGTCGTCCAAAACTTGCTAGTTGGATTATTGTAAAAGTCGTAAATTTTCAAAAAATTGGTATTTAATTTTGCTATAAAAAAGACTCGATATTTTCCAAAAGTTGAACATTTATTGGCAAGTTTGGTTTATGTCATTTATTTATGAAAAACAATTTCGGTCAAATGACCACCACGGCTGACTTGGCAGTAGCCCATTCGATCCACCCAATTTTTTAGAACATTTTTAATTGTTTCGGCACGTATGTGAGCACTGGCAACTCGAATCACGTTCTTCAACTCATCAATTGTTTTAGGATTGTTTGCATAACTTTTGTCCTTGATCGCTCCCCAAATATATATAGTCTAAAGGTGTCAGATTACAGCTTCTTGTCGACCAATTCACATCTCCATATTTGCTGATAATTCGATTTTCGAATATAGGTCGCAGAAGATCGATTGTGGCGTGCGCTGTGTGGCACGTAGTGCCGTCTTGTTGAAACCAAATCCTTCTTAATTTTCAAAGAAAAATGTACCAATGATGCCTCGAGACTTAAATCCGCACCAAACAGTGACAAGTGGTGGGTGCATTGGCTTCTCGACGAAGATTTGCTGATTTTCTGTACCCCAGATGCGCCATTTTGTTTATTAACATAACCACCGAGGTGAAAATGTGCTTCCGCCCAATTTCCGAACTGTAGACGATTCAGATGGTCAATTGGCTTTAGCTGCTGCACCAATTGAACTTTGTGCAAAATTCGCATCAAAGAAGTGCGCGAAATGTCCAAGTGTTGAGATCGATGGCGAGTTGACGTGACAACCGCAGCAATGTTTTCGGTCGAGCGCACCGGACGAGTTCGTATACGGGTGGGTTTATCCACCAACATTCCAGTTTCACGAACTCGCATCACGAGTTGATCCAAAAATTGAGTTTTCGGAACATTTTTTCTGTTACATGTTTTTTTTCTTCAAATTTCGCGCAGTTTGAGTCGAGGACTCACCACTTTGGAAAAATGTTTTTATTATTTCCCAACTTTCTTCAAGCGAATAGCGATTTTACTAAATATTGGTGGCTTTCCGAATGACATTTGACGTTTTTAAAGTCAAATTAACAGCCATGTTCTCAATTCCGCTACTTTTTGAAAAAGTAAATCGAACGCGATTCCGCTTCGATTTCGTTTCTGGTTCTCTATTCCGAATGAAATTGCTCTCTTTTTACTTTTTGCAAATCACTGGTCTAAGCGGAATCGGCACTAGATACGCAAGAGAAAAACCACTAATCCATGCGAATCGATCGAAAGTGGAACAGTCAAAAGTGACTGTTTTACTTTTTCGTTTCGATTGGCACAGTAAAAATCTGAACACATTTAACCAAAAAATCTTTGATAAAGGCCCATACTCAGATAATATAAATTTTTAGTTAGCTACGATATTTCACATGAATAGAAACAATTTTGTACAGCTTTGGAATCTGAATACGTTTGAAAAGTAGGGTTGTCGAATATTTCAAAAATATCTATATCGATATTTTTGGCGATATTGAAAAAGTGTCATTTCGATATAAATATTTTGTTGTCAAAAACATCGATATTATAGATATTTTTCCATAAAGCCCGGATCTTTACAATGAACAGGTCTATTGAGGTAATTGAGGTGTAATTTGACGAGTAATTAGAACTACAATCTGACTGCGCAAAAAAAAAATATAGATTAAATGTATCTATATTAACAAAAGATATTTATTTTTTATTTTATATATAACATAAGAAGTTCTGAAAACTTATTCGTGAATTTAAATTTATGGAACAAAAGCAGTGTTTACTTTTTTTAATTCATCATCTTTCAAACTAGAGCGTTCGATCTACAAAGCATAAAAAACTTATTCAGTTAAATCGTTAGATTTAACTTAGTCTTTAGGAAGACGCGCTGAGTTATGTGCTCATCGGTAATTCGGCTTCTGGTGTCAGCAACCACACTTTTAAAGCCGATGCCAATCCAGCATCATGGTAAGATATGACAATGCCAAGTCAGAAAGCACTGCAATTCAGAACTTAATAGGGTCCCGTTCCAGGGCAAAGAACGGTAGAATTAAAATACAGATCCAATAATTTATTCTCCTGTCCTCGTGGTTGTTGAGATATCATGGCAGTATTGTGATCAGCAAAGGGCGATCCTTCAAAAATTACGTCTTCAGATGTCGCACACTTGTGTTTTAAGGGAGAACAATATGTGTGCAGCAGTCGTCATGTTGAAATCATGTTATTCTTTACTGTTTTTAAAAATTAGCTGCATTTCAGCCAAGCAAGTTTGTTGAGTTGCCATGGTCCTTTTGCTGTTAATAAAACAACTTTTAAACATTGTGCCTTACATGTCCAGAGCACAAGAAACAAAAATATCCCCGAATAAGTCACCGAAAAATATTCGATATCCGATATATCGCCTCCGAAAAATATTCGATAATGATATTCTTCATTTTGTACAAAAATATCGATATTTCGATATATCGATAATTATTTCCGACAACACTAAAATATAGAATAGAAATATTTAACAAATATTTTTTTATGTTCCCGCAAACCGAGGTTTGATCCAAAAACTTAGGTTCAGTGGTTCCAAGAACCGGTCCGCGAACCGATTCTTAGGAAACAGGTTCAAACCCCGGACCTAATCGTCTACAAAATTTAAGAGGTTTGGCAGCCTGGATTTAAATAAGCATAAATGTTATCAAATTTTTGGGCTCATTTATGAAAAAAGTTATTCGTCGAACTCAATTAATATTTGTTTTGTCGATAGCATTATGATATAAAGTTTTGCGTGGAATAACAATTAAAAAACTATTTGATTTTTTTGTTTGGTCATTAAGTTGGCTACCTTGAAAAGGGCTTTTACCAGACACTTCGTTCCCAACACTTTAAGGGTTGCATTTTTAGCGAAATTCACTTAATAGTGAGTGGTTCTATTCGACACATTTGAAACTAATTTTTTTGAAGTTATTAAAGAATAATTTTTGCCCAAAAAAAAGGTCTTTAGTGCGCCAACGAGTGAAAACGACCAAATTTGTAGCGATTGCTCCAAAAGTGGCAACCGTGACTCTTTCCTGAAAGACAATCGTGGAACAATTGTTGAAACCGATTTTGGTCTAAGAAATAAAATATTATATCAGTAGTTTATCATGTTATAAAAGTTCCACGCCAATCTATTTCAAGTTTTTACAAAGCTTGACAATTTTTATAGAGAATTTCAATATTCGTAGTAAACAAATTTCTTGTGGTTAAGCAAGAAATTTTTGGTCTGCAAAATCTTAGTCAGAGACAGATGCCGACACTAAGCGAACATAAAGACGCCTCTTTAACAACTCTTGGACACGCCTTCGCTGGTTTCCACTGTGTGTCATTTGCAACTTTCATTTTGACCGGTTTAATGGCTGACTATGACACAAATAAGTACAAAAATTTCAAATAAAAGCAGAGTACATGCCATTTCATTGAAAGCCCTCAAACCAGTCCATAAAAATTTAATATCTTTTTGGTAAAATCACTTAACTAAGCAAAATACTTCAGAAGGTTACAATTTAAGAAATTTCCCACAACAGAAAAACCTTCTTTCTTTTAAGTTGTGCAGTCGGGCGTGAGCTTATCAGTACAAATTAAGTCATTAAATGTCGCCACGATAAGCACATTCCCTAACACGATAAGGATTGTAAAAGTTAACCTAGGAATAATGTTACTATTTTTCTTTTAAAACTTGCAGTAAAACCATCAACATGAGTACGGCCACGGATCAGCCACCGCGCTTTGATAATGCCAACGAGGACACCGCAGAGAACACATCCCAGCAACAACAACAGCAACAGCAACAACAGCAGCAGCAAGAACAACAACAGCCCACACAAGCACAAAATGGTGTTGGAAAATTGTTACAACATTTCCAAACAAATCGCATCGATTCAGCTCTGTGGGCATTGCGATTGCTGGTGATCTTCTTTACCGTCAGCTATGTATTGCCCATATTTACGTAAGTTGTGGGTGAAAGAGAATCGTCAGTTCATCTTATGAAAATTTAAAACGGAATTGAAAGGGGATCAAACTAATTTTCTAAGCACCTTTAATCTTGTCTTTGCCATAAAATTTTAGATTAAAAGGAAGAATCTAACCGAGCTATGTGAGGGATCAGACTTCAAAACTTCGCTTTAAAAAGCCGCACAAGAATCACAGTTCGGTTCACATTTTGCCAAACTGATTTGCAGTAATCCTCATGATAACGAGCATCAAATGTCGCAAATCCTTAAAGTAGATGGCAGATTACCGTGATTAAACTATTGAAAAATAGAGCAACTGTTCAAAGTTCCTATAGAGAAACGTAGAACGATCTATTCTAAGTGGTATATAACCATTTGTTTACCACGAAATGTGGAACATCAATTACCAAAAATGGATCATCCTTAATCCTTTTTGTAGCTGATGTAGCGCTTTTACGTAGACAGTCTCTCAGGCAGAGATCGCTACTTGGAGTAAATCAATTCTTGAACTGAAAACCGGAAACTAGGGTAGAACTACAGTGCTCGACTTTCAAATATCCCGATATCTCTACTCAAAACGAACTTTCCAACTCCTACTCCAACTTCTCACCTCAGAACGCAAAAACATGATTTGAGTTGATATTGTTTCTTTTTTTAAGAACACTTTAAAATGAACTGGAAAGAATTGATTGAGTATGGATAAGGTTATAAGCGGATTTTTAGATTTTGAGACTTCGAAGGAATTGCGAACGGGACATGCACTCTGCGCCGACCATATTCCATAGGAATAGAGCAGGGGCCGGGAAAACACACATAATCATTGCCATGCTTTGAATGAGCCATGCCTTTCGTTGTTGTTGCAAATGATTGCAGTATAAGCTCGTATACTGTCGGTGTGTCGACGGCGCTGCCGCAAAGCAGTGTTGTATGTTGTATAGGGAAGCGTCGGACTCTGGATTATTGACATGACTGAAAAACAAACTTCAACGATCAACTACTACTCCACCACGAGAGTTTTTCGGGCTTGACTGGATCTTTGCTATTACCAACTTATGAAGCTAGACTTCTTTGTGGTGGTTTAGTTGAGAACAAATTTACTCATTTCAAAAACATTGGGCTTGTTCAGCAGAATAATTGATCCCTGAGCAGGTGTCAGAAAAATTTTGAATCAGGGCGGTCCATTTGAAAATTGGAATTTAATTTTGCTAAAAAAAAGGCTCGATATTTTACAAAGATTGAACACTTAATGGAAAGGTTGGTTCATGTCATTTATTTATAAGAAACAATTTCGGTAAAATGACCTCCACGGCTGACTTGGCAATGTTTTTGGTCCATCGCACCGGATGAGTACGTACACGGGTTGGTTTATCCACCAAAACTCCAGTTTCACAAACTGGCTTCACGAATTCATCCACAAATTGAGGTTTTTTTTGTTAAATGTTTTTTTTAAATTTCGCACAGATAGAGTTGAGGACTCACCACTTTGTAAATATGTTTTTAATATTTCCCAACTTTCTTCAAGCAAATAGCGATGCATTTCTGAAATGTCAAAGTTTTTACTAAATATTAGTCGCTTTCCGAATGACATTTGACGTTTTTAAAGTCAAATTATGAATAGTTCAAATTCAAAACACTAGATGGACCACCCTGTATTTGCATTTAGAAACAAATTTTGAAAATATGGCGCTTATGTTATTTTCGCGGTTGGGGCTCGATACATACCTGTCCGAATATTTTTCATATTTCCAATTTATTCTCTCTTTGGTTCTCTCGCTCGAAGTCTATCAATATTTGGCAATGAACTAATTTTGACTTACCTTTAAAATTTTTTAATAAATTTTACTAAATACAGATTTTTATACCCTTGGGGTAAATTAAAATTGTCGGATGTTTATTACACTGAAGGAAGCATCTCCGACCACTAAATATTTATTTCTTTCTTCTCTTCCCCCCCCTGCTATCTCCTCCGTCAGTTTTAAGCTATCTTAACTAAACTTTGCCGAGTCTTTTGGAAAATACGCTCACTTTTATCGATCGGACGCTATGATATAGCTCCAACGATCGTTGAAAAAGTCTTGAAAAATTTTTGCAGTGCTATCCTACCAAACCTCAAATATAATTTTTTATGCTTTCCTAATTTCCAGTTTTATTAATCGTCACTTTTTAGCTTCTACAAAGATCTGAAAAAATTTATTAAAACTTTTGTTTTTTCTATCGCTCCCAAACTCGTTTGCATATATCTAACAATTCGTCTCTTCCAAATCGATGACTATAGTATTTATGTCGTCGAAAAATAGTTTTAGTGGAAAAACTTTTTTGTTTCAATGGTATTGTTTTTACGTTTCTTTAAATATCATCTGTCTCCTTTTTTTGATCAAAATCGGATGAAACTACCAAGAAATATATCATGCTCAAGGGTATACAAACTTCGGTCGAGCCAAGTTAGCTTCCTCTATTTTTTATATGGTGAATGTACAACTATAAAATAACTTCAATATCGGAAATATCGGAATTTATGCAAAATTGTTTGGGCATTCAGTCCATAGTGCAAAACGGTACAAAGATTTGCCTTTGACCCAGTAAGGTAGATATATGTACTCTTGTTGATTCTGAACAGCCGTCCGTTTGTACTTATAAACAAAAAGATCTCAAAGACATGTATGAAACGTAGACGTTGGAGGCAGTTTAAATATATTTTCATTTGAAAATTGAAAAACCTCATATACTTTCTAATTTTGAAAGTTTACTGTTTAGATTTATATAGTAATCTAATTGTCTATTGATCCACTAGTTGGAAACAATCAGATAAACGATAGTAGAGTTGTAAGCAAATGAAAGTAAAAGTAAAGTAAAGTAAAAATTTTTGTTCAGTATACAAATATTTTCAATATTTAACTAATATATTTTCCCCCACTTTATTCATTTACAGCTCCCAACAGAGCGCCTTTACCAAGGTTCTGCTGGCCAATGCGGCCATATCTGCATTGCGTCTTCACCAACGAGTTCCCGCATTTTCGTTTACCCGTGAATTTCTGGCTCGATTGTTTGCCGAAGACTCCTGTCATTATATGATGTACTCGTTAATCTTCTTCAATATTCGTCCCTCGTTCTTGGTTCTCATCCCAGTGGTACTCTACTCTGTGCTACATGCGTCTAGTTATTCGCTCAAGTTGTTGGATGTAAGTTTAAAAACACAAATTGAATTTTCTATAATGTAACCCCTTCTATTCGCTTCTTTTCTTTTTAACAGATCCTTGGTCAAAACTCTTGGTGGGGAGCACGTTTCATTATCTCAATTGTTGAGTTCCAGGCGGCTAATATATTGAAAGCTACCGCTTTTTGCGAAATTTTCATTATGCCCTTTGCCATTGTGCTGACGTTTATGTAAGTTTCTTTGTGAGTTGGTGTGATTAACCACATTAAGCTAACAGCCTCCTGTTCTCTTATTTAATTTAGGAGCCACGCTGGTCTGATGACGCCCATCATCTATTACCATTATCTGGTGATGCGTTATAGTTCACGTCGTAATCCCTATCCACGTACCGCCTTTGCCGAGCTACGTATTACCTTTGAAGCGCTGGCCGCTCGTTCCCCGCCAGCTGTGGGCAAAATCATACGCGGTGGCATTGGATTTATCAGCCGTCTAGCGCCGCAGCCTCAGCCAGCCCCCACGCAACAGTAACAGCAACAATGGGAAAATAAAATTGATCAACAACAATCAAATGACAACAACTAAATAAGTTTATTTAAATATCACATACATGTGTTTAGGGTCCACCAGTTCTTTAAATTGTTAGTCAACAAAATTTTTGCGTAATTTTGTTTTGGTATAAATTTTGTTTTCACTCTCCAACCAAGTGTTTTTTTGGCATTTAGTTTTGTTTACAACTCAATCATGTATATCTGCACACAAAGTGTGCAACTCTAGTTTCAACGTGCGTATTATTAACATATAATTCAAATCAAATAGTTTAATTTGTATGCTTATCTATTGTAATTTTTTTGAAACTGAACAAAAAAACATACACGATGCCTAGGCAAAACTACTGAACAAGATTTACATACCCGTATGTAGATCGTACATATATTTTTTATTAATGTGTAAAGTGAAAACAAACAAAAGCAAAAACAGAAAAGAGTAAATTAAACTTTAATAAAACTGTTCAAGATGGAATTTAAATTGTTGAAAATTTCGAGGGGGCAGTATATCAGCCAGGTTCTTAATTCGAATTCCACAAAACTTCATATCTAGTACTAAAAACGGAAAAGTAGAATTGAAAACATGGCTGTATATATAATGTAAAAAATAGTTCAAACTGACTAATTGACTGGCTCGACAAGAAGCTGAACTTTTTACTGAAGTTTGATGTAAAATGAGGCGCCATCTCCGTACATGTTGTGTGTACCCAATTTTGGTGGAAGAGGTAATAAAGGACAATATGTTTACGATGAAAGTTTTTAATCAATTAAACATGATCATTACAAAATATCGTATCGATTATAGTTTCTCAATATGACGTACAACTCGACATTGTTCAATCAGAACTTCCCTATTGACGAAAGCTGCTTTAATTATATTTCCAATTGGAGAAGCCGTTCAAAGCCAAGTTGGCAAGGGTTGGCTAAGGTGGAAACAGAGCTTTAAAGTTTTGTAAAAAAAATACTCATACTTCATGAATACAAATAAGAACAAAAGTATTTGTTCATTTCAATTGCTGTCATCGTTTTGAAATAAATATCACATACAGGCCTGTTCCCATTTTCGATTCCGATCAAAGCATGCATCGCATGAATCGGAAATGTTAAGTGTAGTCGCTTCCAAAAACCGACTGTGTTCTTCGGCTTTTAACTTTAAAACTCCATTTACCTTCATTCGACCCTCTTGATGACAAAAAGATTCGCTCGAATTCTTTAATCGTCTCATAGAAATCACAGCTCTTACCAATTCCGATCAATCGAATTCGGAAACGGGAACAGGCCTGATAGTTGTAGTCTTTTATAATTTTTCATTCGAATAGTTTTTAAATAATCTCAACGCCGACTATTTATAAGTGAAAAAAATATATGATAATTGGCAACACTGCGTATTTGGTATATACAAAAACTTTAGACGCTATTCGCGCCCGTTAAAACTCGCCTTTATTTAGTTTTGTTTATTTTTACGCTAATTATACATCAAAAAGTATCAGATAGGGGGGTGAGAGCCTGACCTTAAAAATTTCATACTCTTGGGGTCCAACCTACTGTTCAGCCACCTGTACTTTCAGTTTTTGAGCGCTTGCAGGCGACTTTAGGCTGTCTCCGATAGAATGCCGAACGCTTTTGCACTGAGAGCCATTTATTAATAAATGAAATGCGGTTAAGCCCCATTCAATATTAACAAATCTTCTTTTTTATGTTCCAACACAACAAAAAGATTTTTGACACAGGTAAAAATTCTGAAAATTTTACAAAATAAAAAATCAAATGAAATCCCTTTTTAAAAGTGTCAAGAAAGTGTTTTGACAAGAAGTTAAAGCTCATATATTCTTTGTACAAGAGCTCAAAAGAAAAATAAATCATTGATTCTAGACTAGTTTGTCACGCTGAAGCCAAATCTGGATGTAGAAACTAGAGACCTGCACGAGTAAATCAAAAATGTAACATGTTTGGCATCGCCGAGTATGAGTAAAAATTATCCGATTACCTAGCTGTCAAATGGGCATCGTAGGCATCGTCGCATCGTATATGAGAGAAAGAGAAGAGAGAGAGAACATACGAAGTTGCTGTTGGAATATACCAGGGCTCCCCAAGAATAGAGAAAAACGTGGCTGTCTCTATCTGACACTCAGTGGTGCATGACTTCGGCAAGCATTGGACAAGTGTGTTTGCTCCCCAGGGGCTATGTTTGGAAAACACTGCAAAATACTTTGGTTTGTGCTATGTCTGAGTGCCTACATGCGGGGCTATCGCTATGCGCAAATCAACAACGATTGCAACTTCTTTGCTATAGTCGAAAATAATCATTTTAGCCCTAAATTTATTTTTTTCCAACCAAACATATGTAGTAATGCCATGATTATTACTCGGCAGCGTGTCAAAAAGTAACACAGATAAATAATCAGGCCTGTTCCCGTTTTCGATTTCGATCAAATCATGCGGAATCGGAATTGTTAAATGTTCTCGCTTTCAAAAAACGACTGTGTTATTCAACTTTTATCTTCAAAGTCCCAATAACCTTCAATAGATCCTCTGGATGGCAAAAAGATTCAATCGAATTCTTGAAGCGATTCTAATCCCTCCCCCCTCCCCCAAATTAACACCTCATGATACCCCACCCTCCCCCCCCCCTTATTTCGAAACGGGAACAGGGGTGAATATATTCATTTTACTCACACAACGATTATTTTTACTCGTAATCGTACGATTCCGGAATCCCTCGTGCAGGTCTCTAGTAGAAACTTTATATCTCTAATGAGTCAACTGTTAATTTAAAATGTAAAAAATATTCAATTTAAATTTAACCCCTTTCTGGTATATTCGAATCTCGATAAAATCAGATTATTTTGAAAATTAGTTTTTTTTTATATTATATCATCAAACAGGGAATCATCGAAATCTGTTTCATCGGCCACAATATTAATTAAACAATAGTTCAGTTGTAAAGTAATGCTTATGAAAAATACAAGAATAGGCGGGACAAAAGTATTTTGTATATGAGGTGTTTTTTTCTTAAAAATTCAGTCGATACAGCTGAATTCTCTTATCTATTTGAAAAAATACATACAAATCAGCCATATATCGCGGATAGATCATGAACTTATAACCTATGAAATGATTAATGTGAGAGTGAGAATTTATCGCTCACTTATTTCAAGACTTACATAACTCAAAAAATACGATTTTGGACCTAATAATGCAGAAATATTCGCTGTAATGTGATCTATTTTGTGAAAATTTTTTAAGATTCAATTGTCAAATTTTCAAGATTCAATTTTTCAATTTCAAAATTTTCAAATTTATATGTTATATATTACTAGTAGATCCGCTCGCTTCGCTGCTTACTAAATGAATTTAATGTTTAATTTGTCTATCATAAAATGTTCTGTTCTACTGTACTACAGAATGACACAAAATGAAATGAAATAGGTGTTCAAACACACATTTTTGGCACAAATTTGAGATTTTTGACTAATTTTTAATTTATGGGAATTTTTTTATAAAATCCATGCCACATACTCTGGCTATCATTTAAAAAAAAACGCATGGAATTTGGTGCCCGAGTTGCGCAGATAGCCCCTTACACACTCATTTTTCTTCTACTAATTTATAGTACTGATACTTTCCATGTGAGATGAGAATATGTCGCAGCATCATTTTGCAGGTTCATTTTCAAGTTAATGCAAGACCGCTATATCTCTGTTGTCCTGCAGTCGATATAACGAAAACATACTTCGGCTTTCAGATAAAACATCATATTGTCCAATTTTATTTGTTATCATTCTAAATGTATAATATTTTACAAGGTTAATTCGAAACTAAAAGAACCATTCTTTCCGGGTTAAATCCATTGAAATCCTTGAAGGCGTCTATCTCAAAATAGATTATTTTAAGTTATGCCAGTCTTGAAGTATGTGAGCGATATGAGTTTTGATATTTTGTCAAACAATTTCTTGACACTTTTAAAAAAGGTTTTACTTGATTTATATTTTTTAAAATGTTAAAAAATATATAGATTTGGTTACTTTCTTTTGCATACTAGTTTTTAGAACGATACGAAATCAGAATAAAAGATGAAAAATGTGACCTTTTTTTCGTCTATCAAAACATATTCCTGACACTGTATTTGGTCAAAGTATTTTTGTCTGTGATATCCCGCAGCTTTGTCCTCGCCGTTAGAATTTTCGGTTTGTTTTCTTTCGCCAAACTGTTTATTTAAGTTTTATCCGATCATCTTCAAACTTATTTTCAGAGCTTTACATTACAAAATATTCACAATTTGATTTAAAAATTTTGGAAAATTGGCGGATAATTGTTACAAAAAACTTTTTTTTTTCCATTTGATCGGATGTAAAAACTTTTTTCAGAGCTCTATATGGAAATTCCACAAAACTCATATATTTTTAAAAAATCCACCCAACGCACAGTGTAAGATTTTGCCAAACTAGGGGGACTTAATTGAAAAAAAATAATTTTTAGGGTCAATGAGCTTTAAGAATTCAATTTAGAAATGTTCAAATGTAACGAGAATAAACCCAAAACAAAAAAAAAATAATTTTTTTTTAAGATATATTTTAAACCGGTGCATTTGAAATGCATGCAAAATTGCATTGGGCAACAGTTGAAAAAGTTTAGTCTTCTCAATTGAATCTTGTGGTCACTGTGAGCCGTCAAAAACATGTTTAGTTTTTCAAAGTATATTTTATGCCTGGAACTACGGTCGAAAAGTGGTTCTTTTAAAAATTTTTTTGTTTTTTGTTATCGTCTCCACTTCACGTTTTTTTATAGCTTTTGTTTAGTTTTTGTCAAAATCGTGACTTTTTTGCTCATGACTTCATCGAGTGTTTTAATGAAAAAATTTTTTTTCTTGTGTCTCACTTCCGTTTTATTTATGCTTTTTCGTTTGAAGTTTTTGTCAAATCTTTTCTTATGTGCTGAACTTCTCGAAAATGGGTTTTTATTTTTTTTGTTTTTATGTTAACTTCTCACTTCCCGTTATTAATATTATACGTTTTACATAATTGATATTGAAATGACCATTCTTATAGCTGCCTACTATTTCAGTGGGTTTTATGAAAAATTTTTTGTTTTTAATGTTAACGGTCTCACTTCCCTTTATATTATATTTTTTTTTTTCTTTTTTTTTTTTTTTTTTTTTTTTTCTTTTTTCTCTTTTTATCATTATTGTTTTAGCGCTATTAAAGGACTTTATAAGTGGCATACAAAATTTGTTTTATTTTTTTGGAAATAAGTGCCAAAAAGGAAGTCTATTTTTAACAATATTTTATTTTTGGTGGAAAATAACTAACAACATTCAACCACATACAAATCAACCAAAACATACAGTGTTTGCAGAAAACCATTCTGAATCAGGTTTAGAAATAAAATTTTGCCCATACTTTGCCCAAAGCCCTTCAATTAAGCAATGAGTGAAATAACACGAGCAGAGTTTTTCGAGGTTTGGGCAAGCAACGTAAGAACCGTTAAGCTTGACTCACTCCTAGAGCACGCAGCGATGGATTTTGGCATTGATATTGATCATAAGAAGTTCAAGATGCATTTAAAAAAAATTGTGCCATGAATTTGAGTCGAGGTGGACTAAATCTCGGAGAGATTAATCCATATTTATGACCAAAAATGCAAGTCGGCTTCGGGGCAAAATAAAAGGCGATGATTTTAAGATTGATGTCGCGCTGTCAACTTCAAACCGCAGCAGAAGAACTATAAAACTATTTTCTGATCAATATAGTGAAGAAAGTTGTGATTCAAGTTTAGATTCTGATTAAATAGGAAAAAATTTTTAGCCTAATCTTTTTATCAACTTTGAGTTGTTTTTTTTTTAAATTAAAAAAATAGCGAAAAATATGAAAGTCGCGTATTTCTTTCAATAAATGAATTGAACCTTTAAGACCCAACCATTTTTTCATTTGTACGGACAATAATTTTGAAGTTACAAGCAAAAGCATGAGCATTTAAAAAAATTAATCAATTTGAAAAAAAAAAAAAATATTGTTAATTTAAAAAAAAATAATTTTTAATTGGCTAAAATTAAAACAAAAAAAAATAACTAACCTGATACTTTTTTGAATAAAATGGTGTCTTTTTTATTGCGGTTTGTATGTTAAAAAAATGTAAATTTTCTGGTTTTTACGTATTTTTACTTTAACACTTTAACTTTTCGTCCAGAAATTTCTTTGGGTAATATTTCAACATTCAGTCTAAAGTTCAAGTTCAATAGCTTGAAAAATACGACTGCTATTGAATCAAGTCCCCCTAGATTGGAAATTAATCAAGCTAATTTTCAATCCTACACGTACCAAAATATGGAACAGACACTTTAGGCAGCGGGCGTGGCAACATCATTTAACATCAACTTGAACTAGTAAAACGTTTAATTTAATTAATCAAAACTATGTGTACAACTAATTTGGTATAACCTGTATGAGGACGATTTAACTTTTCGAATTCAATCTATGTTCCCATTGGATGCCCCAGGCCTGGGGTCACTTGAATCGGAATGTATTTCCTCAAACTGACCACGGACATCTGGTGGCTCCAGATTGTTTTCGCCCTCATCGGGCTCTTCATCTAACACTACCGGTTTACCCAGTGATTTGGCCATATTTAGATATTTCAGGTTCTCTTCCTCGCTAAAGACCATAAACGGCTCGTCCTTTCCCACAATTGCTACATTAATTTTTAAGCTGTCATCCGCCTCAGAGTTGCCCAACGAACCGCGAATAGCTTGAATGCCATGGCAAATGATTTCATCCCTGCTGCTCTTCTCATAACTATCCAAATGTCGTTCTAGATAAGTGCGGGCGCTCTGCGATCGTGCACCAATCGCCATGGCCTTGCAGTTGAGCACATTAGCTGAAGGCATCACCTGAAAAATGTGTGAGCCCTGCTCATCAAAGCCCGCCATTAACAGGCCCACTCCATAGGGGCGGTGAGCGTAGCGTTGCGTGGTAGCCTGCATTTTTTTGCCAAGCTCATTGACCAAACGGCGAACGGGATAGTTTCCGGTATACGCATGTCTATAGGTCAAACACTCGGTTCGTAGGTATTGACAGAGTTGACGTGCATCCGCCGTCAAACCGGCTATGGAAATGCCCAGATGTGTATCCACGGACATTAGCTTACTTAGCTGAGCATTCGTTGTATCAGTGGATGGGCGGCACAGAGCAACAAGCACCGCATGGTTCATACTCTTTAGTCCCACTGTAGCGGCTCCTTGTTTCACTGCCTCCATGGCATATTCAACTTGGAAGAGGCGCCCCTGCGGGCTCCACACCGAGACATCGTTATCATATTGATTGCGAAACATTGGCAAAATATACAACTTGAGAGTTTTGGAGCTTAGAAATTAGTTATATAGGAAATATAAACAATACTTTTAATGTATGAGAGAGAGGATTAAATGAAACAAATGACAACGAAATCAAGATATAGTATATATTAATTATATGGATATGATCTACCAAAGGGGTGTTCGAGTGGCACGAATATCCTTAATACCTACCTTACAAGGTAAATGTCAAAATATATACTTCTAGTACTTCGGTAAACGGAATTTCCAAAAAAAAAACGACTTTTTAAAAATTCTTCCAAAGCGTTATTTTTCCACCTATATCTATCAACCCAAAAATGTTTAGTTCGTGAACTACCCTACTGATACCTCGAAATTTCATCAGATTCGAAAGCTGGGCACGAGATTGTTTAAAATTATACACTTGCTTGGGAGTTTTAAGTAAAATTTATTTATATTTTTGTATCTTTCACTGAAATAATAACAGTCTTTTTTGGGAAGAAGTTCCCCTGTCTAAATTTCCGACCTAAAATCAAAAACATTTAGAAATTAACATATCGACAACTTAACAAAGGCCTATTTACAGGTCCAGCCGGAAATTATTTTCTTATTTAAACAACTGCAATATTATTCAGAAATCTTATAAAAAGGTAGCAAGGCCAATTGCATCTTTTTAAAAGTCAAAGTAGCAAGATTATTGTTGAAAAGTCGATAGCAAAGTCTACTTTTGATGACAATTTTCTATAAAGACAAAAGTTGGATTGTTGTGAAAAGTCTGATGCTTAGTATAATAACACAGTTCAACAAATATGGGGTTCCCGAGGGCCGGAGAATGAGGTTGAGGCCAAACAAACTTCACACCCAACCAAGAGGAAAATTATGCAAGGGTAAAGCGCATGAGCGCAATTAAAAGCTAAAAGAACTCCATGGTAAAAACCGCTAAGTGCTTAAGAAACAGACTTGCAAGGCGACAAATGACCACACATACTTATATATTATTGATTATGACAATACTGAACTGCGATGAAAACCATGGATGACCAATGGTAAAGAATATAGTCAAGATCATAAAGAATGTTTTAAACCACTTTCCGTGGATGACTTTAGTAAATCCTGAAAAAATACCAAGGAGGATAAAAAAATATTAATATTGCGGTCCGTTACAGCTGTTATTCTTTTTTGAATATCATGTTTGATCCACGTTCTGTAACTATTATTGCATGATCTGACTGCAAGTCGAAAGCCTCTAACAGCCGCTACTTCATTGCACCTTCGCTTATATAATGCAAAGTTACGCATATCGAGGATGTTTTGGAAAAAACTATCCGTCCACGCGTCTGACGTGATTGCATAGCCATTACCCTTTATTAAGGATGTTTCCTTCATCACTAAACCGAGTTCCTTTCCGTGATACCAGTTGGTTGACATTAAAACTAGGTCCAAGACGATTTCCTAATTCAAGGGCAAGCGATATGAGGTCTTTAATACCAGAATCGCTTATGACACTGAATGGCCGACAATTTTGAACGACCCACTTTGTCAAAGTTGACCGTTGTGACCGATAATTTCGTTTCCGCATCTACGGTTCCGGGTTATGCCCGTTCCGTTTCATGTCCGTTACCAATGACATTTATTTTGAAAAACCTGTTGCATTTATGTCAAACATAATTCGTAGTAGATCCATAATATTCTAAATCACTTGAGCAATTTCGGCACGCCACCACATTTGGAATTTCATTTTTCGTCTCCACAAGAACATGACCAAACACGTCTCACACCTTGCTTCTATAGAGTTATCCGCTAATGCTATATAGACCACTACTTATAATGGCTCTTATATCAGCTGTTGTTCCAGATAATGGCGGATTCTGTGGAACATGTTTATAGATTTAATAAATGAATACATATATGTTCATGTTTACTATTTTCGTGTACAATTTCAAACAACTAAATTACAAGAATTGATCTTCATTTTTTAAAAATAACAAAGCTAGTACATAATAGGCAAATTATAACGAAATCATCACTGTTATACGAGATGACAAGAATCATGGCAGGTTGACTTTGTCTCAATGAATCTTTGAAATAAAGTGAAATGAAATAATTCAACAAGATATGTTTCGTTTTGACAAATGAGTTGCTTTGATAGTGTGCATAGTGTGATTGCCTCCCAGCAAACAATTTCATATAAAAATACACTTTTTGTAAGCGTTCAAGTATAAGCAAAACGCTTATAAAACGCTTCTGAGACATTTATAAAACGCATAAAAGTAAGCTTTTTATAATCGAAACGCATCCATCTTTATAAGCTTACAAAAGTCGCTTTGAAAACATGTTTTATAATTCATTTTTGTACGCTTTCCACAAGCTTTGTAATTACGGTTACAAAACACGTATTGTAAGTGAAATAAGAAAGCGTTTGAAACATTTATTTTGTGAGTGTTCTGGTTGGTTATTTTTATTATTCAAAAATTAAAATTAAATTAAATTAGCGTTTTCCCTGCGTTAAGGGGAAATACAAAGTCCTCTTCCTTCTTTAATATAAGAGTGAAAGTCTCTGTAATAGAATTTAAATATAAATGTAAATAGTTGACTTTAAACTGCAAGTAATCCTTGTTACTTACGACAAATGGCGCTTGTGTGCTCTTCAAGAAAGACAACGAGAATGAGATGCACATTTTTTTCTTGCCTTTGCTCAAGGCTACCTTTTTTTGTCTGCTTTCCCAGCTGCTGCAGCGTAGCACGAAAAGATCAGAAGTTTTGCGAAGAGAGCGAGAGCGAGAAAAAGAGTGAGCATGAAATTTCTCTCGGTCGCCGAAACGACATGCGCAAATGGCTTACTTTAGCAAGTGTTTTGTAAATGTCGTAGGCTGCCATACGACAACGCTTGCAAAAGCAATCTTACTTAAAGCTTGGTTTTCATAACGTTTGCTAAATTGCTGGCTGGGCTACTGTTAACATGATTTAGTGTGAGCTCGTGCAGGGCTCTACTACTGATACAAAATCTTCTTTTTTTTTTTTTGGTTCGGAACAAATCAAAAATACATCTTCCTATTTAACTAACAAAGAATTTGGTTTATTGCCCTCAAAAGAGGAAAAATCCTCCTATGCATCTACGTTTTCACACGGTTTATTCCGGGTTTCACATATTTTTTTTAAAGTTGCCTTTTAAGGCACTTTTACTAACTTTGACCATTGATATCTTAAAAACTTGACGTGTTGGAAAAATTTTGAAAATTGACTAGTATTCAGCTTGAAAGCCTCCGTCAAACAGTATCAACCTCATTCCCCGACCAGCGAGGACCGAATATTTGTTGAACTGTGTAATCAACCTTGAATAGCAATTACTTCTAACTAACATTAAAAATTTCAATTCATATTCATAATTTCATTTTCTGGACTCCCCCGACATAATTTGGCACAATACTTCACATGAATAGAAATCCTTTCGAACAGTTTTAAAGTCTGAGTGCATTTGAGCAGCAGTCTGATTTTAATAAAGTATTGTGCCAAACAAACCAAAATTTAATAGTGTTGCTCAATTTAAACTACTTGACAAGAACCTACATTCTTCTGATCCTAAGGCTTGTTTAGGTTGCATTCTTTCTGAAGGGTATTCTTTAAAAATAGCTATAGGAATAAAGGTATCAGTCGACCGACTTCTACCAACATTTTTCTTTAACCTGCACCGCGCGAAAACCAAAGGCAATCATGTGTTTTTTTTCAAAGTGTGTGAAATAATCCACACCAACAATGCGCCACGTTTGTTAAAATTGAATGCGTTTTTCCAATTAGAGCAACTTCTGATCTGTTTTTTTTTTATTCCTGAGCGACTTTATGACTCCCCAAACACTTGGACTTGCGTGTTACCGATATCCAGCACAAGGCCGTACAAAAAATGATTTGAGTATGGAAATCTAAACAAAATTAATAACAAATCGTTAGTAATTATGACGAAACAACTATCAGACCGTTATCTGACCGTCACCTAGATCAAGAACAGTTTCTAAAAGCTGCTCACAGAACAACATTAATCGACAACAAGAAAAACTAAATCAGTTTTTGTTTATTTATCTTTGTTTGGTGTTTAGTCAGTGTTTACTTTTCCATATTGTTTAACCAAGTAGAAAATCAATGGGCACATAAGGAAGTACCCTATATGGACAATGCTTACCTATGTAAATACCAACGAATGCAGCCAACTGTGCACAACTATGCTGCGTACTAAACTTAATTTAACAATTCATGTTCATAGTTATTCATTGCGCAACCCAAAAAATATATGAGAGCACCGTTAATTATGTTTAATTTCCATTGTAGGCCATTTGACAATGACTTCCTACGGTGGAAAATCCATGTGCACACATTTTTTTTTTTTAATACAGTGAATATCGCTTATATGCAAAAGTTATAATGCAGCAATATTTTTGCATATAAGCGATATTTGCATTTAAGCGGTTATCGGTTATATGCAAATCATTTGCATATAAGCAATCTATCGGTTGTAAGCAAAAATTTGCATATGAACAATTTAGTGGATTATGTTCATATTATTTTAAAGACAAATAGTTAATATTTATGTGTAATTTAGCTATTACGTAATGATAACTTAAATCACTTTTCGATTCAAATGTCGCAAATGGGTCTTACTACTAAAATTTTGTTTCAGTCTTTTCAATATGAGATTATCTTACAGAAATTGATTTTAAAAAATCTGTTATTTTTGTTTGGTAGTCGCTTTCTTTCAGCATTTTCCAAGATCTGATCTTCAATGTCTTCAAAAGCGGTAATAATAATATTTATATAAGAAAAATGTCGAGGTAGTGAATCCAAATTTAGTAGGGCCAGATTATATATTCAGATTGAGCAAAATAATTATCCTCAAATGGATTTTAATTTTCATCCAATACGATACGATAATACAATATTCTCGTACGAAATAATTTCAAATCAGGCAAGATCACTGTCGCATTGAATGTACTTGGCATCTATTTAGATTGAACCTTGCAACTTTGAACTTTTATGACATTTGAGATTCATTGGACTGAAACATCAGTATTGCTTCTGGGTGAATCCTTTTAACTTTCATGCTTGCTTCCGTTTGGTAGAGCCTTAAAGTACAATGTAGAGGCAACGGCAAATAATTTGACTTAAAATCGGCTCATTTGCTTTATTATTTTTACTGGATTCTCTATGATTTCTTGCGAAGTTAATAGAATTTAGTTTGCAGTAACTCTGGCGACTGCTCCAATCTGAAGCATAGTCTTCATTTAGCATACCTTCAAAAAATTGCAGTTTTTTTTTTTTTTTTAATTTGCTTAAACGTTCTATTAGGGTCTTATAAACATCCTGTAAAACTTTCAAGCAGATCCGAAAAAAGGTTTTACAGAAATAATTAAAAACAATATTTTTTCTTGACTCTCTTATATGAACATTTTTTTTCAACCCTTGTATTTTTAAAAAATTCCATGTGTTTTTTTATTTTTAGTTAAAAAACTTTAAAATAAGTTATAAAATCATCGCAATTTTCAAAAAAAAAAATACTGAAAAAAAATTTTACTTGGAAATTTTTGGAGATTTTATTTTTTACCATGTCTTGTCGCACTTTGACCCAAATTTTTTGAGAACCATTTAACTGATTTTGATAATTTTTTTCCGGTGAAAGCTAACACCCAAATGCACCAAATCCAAGTTTTACATTTATTCAAAATCATTTTTATTTTATGGAAAACAGATGTCCAAACTTTAAATGCGATTATCTCGGAACCACTTTTTCCAAAATGGTTGCAAAAATTTAATGAGTACCTGTTGACAGATTTTCAATTTTTTTTTTTTTGTAAATTACTCGTAATACCCACCATTCTGGTGTGAACTAGGATATTTTTGATCGGTCAAAAAAAAAAAAAACGGAGCTAGGACCAATACAGTGGGAAAAAAATCGATTTTCGAAATTTTGACTTTAAAACCCCATAACTCCGCCATTTATTGACCGATCCAAAATATCATAGTTCACACCAGAATTACAACAATTCTTAACAAAACCCCGTCTTCAGTTTTAAATTCAGATCATCCGTTCTCAAACTTATTCTTGCATGGTTCTCTTGCAACCAAGGAATACAACAACAACCGAAAGAACGACAACAATAACAAAAATATCTTAATTTAATTTAACCGATTACCTATCGAATGCAAGAAACCGCTTGCTAATTTTACTTATAGTTTTTGTGTAATTTAATTTTTTGTAAACCCTTAAAAAATGACACCTGAAGGTATACAGTACCCTTAAGGCGAGCTCCTGTGCCTTAGCGAGTAAAACTGGTCTATCAAAAATTCCGTGCAGATAACGGATTTGGTTGATCTACAACAGTGCTGTCTTCAAGTGTACATGTGTTCCTTTTTTTCTTGTGAGGATTGGTTACAACACTTCGCCTGCATTGTTTTTAATGCACGAGATGTTGCGGAGCCTTGTTTTATCCTTCGCAGCAAGCATTTTTTGATAATTGTTGGTTTTCTCCTAATTATAGCTTTTTCTTTGGCTGTTAGAAATTCTAACTTAGAATATGATGTGAAATTCATGCAGGTTTTATTACAAAGTCATCTGTTCAGCTATCAGGAAATGTGTTGCAAAATTTGCTTACAACCGATTAAAATAGTACGCAGAAATGTTAAATTAGATGTATAATGTTTGCATACAAGCGATATTTGCTTATAAGCAATTTGCATACAAGCGATTAAATTCTTATATCAAAGCTGTGCATAATGCTCTAAAATATTAAACTTTTGCATATAACCGGTATTTGCATACAAGCGGTTCGTCATATAACCGATATTTATGTATATTTACTGTATATTTCCATTTTGTTGTTTTTATTTTTTAATAAAAAAAAAAAAAATAGGTTTTTTTTAAAATAGATTGGCTTATATTAATTCATTCTGATTCCACATGAAAATATGAGAAAAATTGTGTTTTTAAGTACTTTTCATTGTTTGATCTCGATGGACATTTCTGTATAAATTTTTTATTTAAACACCATTTACACACGGTTTCTATTACAAAGTCTCTATATTGGTTTGGAATCTGTCTGTCCATTTCATTTACAGCGTCTGTCTTCGTCCATCTTCTACAATCTCTGTCTACGGTGTGATTCTTATTCGATTTCTTAAAAATACCTTAACACTAAAATATCGATATATCTAAATCAGGGCGGTTATTTTTCAATAACTCCAAAGACTACTTAGTAAAATACATTTTTCTATTGCATTACTTATTTTTTACCCCTTTTTTCAGTAATCATCTGGTGTGGCCTCTAGCTGACCGTAGCGTCCGGTGAAGTAAACCTTATCTTTATCGACCAAAGCAAAAAAGAATGGATGCGTGGCATGAAAGTTTGAAATTGGACGATCATTCAAATGTCTATTTATACCACCAAGACCTACAAATTAAATTAAGAACATTATGAGTAGAGGTAAAAGTATTTTTACTTACCTGTCTGAAGCACATTAATGCCCTTTTCAGATACATGAAGACTGGTAAAATGCTTTATATGGTCCACAAAAACTCGATTGGGAGTGCCACCTGTTACCTTCGAGAAGTTGGCAGTTTCATAATTGAAAGCTTTCGTAATACCCAAAAAACCTAAATTATTGGCCAATTCCAGGTTTGTTTTGAGATTCATTAGTGGCAGTCGTACATCCCAAAGCCCCGAATGGTTACCTTTTCCGGCTCTCACCAAGTTCCTTATGTCTACATACTCCAGTTCCATTTCTAATTGACGTAGACCTTCAATAAGATCGGGCAAGATCACCATAAACTTCACTCGACTCTTTTTGAGTGGCAGCAAAAGCATCTTGGCACGCAACGACCCCAGAACAGATACATCACGTTGCTTGGGCAGGCCGTACATCATTTCCACATAAGTGCGTCGTGTCTCATCCACATTGAACTCACGCAAGCGTCTATTCTGACGAAAGAATTCATCATTGTTTCTCCACTCTATACTGAAAGCTGCACCCGTTACTACGACCATTTCGGAAGCTATATCCGGCAGAAAGGGCAGATCGTACCTTTTAATAAGACCGCGCAGAGATGCATGTACTTTGCCTAAGCGAGCATTAAATGCCACAACTTTTCGACGGTTTGTTAATATTTCTAAATCAACTTTGAATTTCTTACGTAGCGTTTTAGCATACTTCTGGTTTAGTTTAACATTCTTGGGCAAATAAACGCCCAAGTACCTACGCACGTGAAATTTATCCGTAACTGGTTTTGATTTTTTAGACTTATTCTTTGATCTTAGGCTTATAACGTCGCGTATCTCAGCAGCCGTCTCGCCATTGGAACCTAACAACATAATGTCTAGCGCTGATGTAATTCCATCCATCCAGATCATCATGCCATCGTAGACAAATCGATATGTCTGATCCACAATGGCTCTGTGCACTACCATGGGATACTCACGTTTGGGCCAGCCAGCTGGATAGCGTTCGCTGGGTATGACACAATATGAAATGGGAGCGAACCACAGGAAAATATAAAACAAGACAACTGGAAGGCGAATCAGCTGACATACAGATGGCAAATAAGGACAACCTTACCTAACATCTTGAGGGGGAAGTGTATTTCAAACTAACAGCATCCAGCAACAGAGCTTGGAAAGCAGTACTGATCTTATTAGTTATGGTCAAGTAAATTAGATGCATAAGTAATAAAGTGAAGCTTTACTAAAGGCTATTTACGAAATAGATCGATGTAACCTTCAACGCTTTCCAAGGGTAATAAACTACATAATTATTCTATCTTAAAAAACACCACCTAGAGTACAAATGCAGAAATTATATAGGGGAAGATGGGGGGTTGTGTGAAAAAACATTAAAACTTTTTGCTTATGTCAAGTGTCTCTCTTCTTATTCCTAACTTTTGACAATCCACCTATAAGTCAACACGTTCTTTAAATTTGTTCACCAGAACGGAATTTTTTAAAAAAAGTATAGCTTTTTTATTATTATTCTTACATCCTAGTGCGACAAGGATAACCTTATATATTATTGCACTAGTCACTAAAGAGAAAAACGAACATTGAGGAAAGCGTATTAACCTAATTAAATCTAAAATCTAAAATTACATTTCCTACATCTGATTTTAAAAACATTTTTATATAACTAATTAATTGTTTAACATTAAAAATTGCCTAAGCTTGTCCCTAAATTGCGCTGCGCTACTAACTACCTTTAACTGAGGGGGTAATTGGTTCCACAAACGAACAGTGATGACGAACGATGAACGAACAGAAATGACGTTCTGAGCAGGAGAGTTTATGTCGTATACTATTGATTTTTTTAGTTCTGGACGATGTGCTGAAACATAATTTGTCAAATAAATAGCTTGGCTCTTTTGTAGAAATGGTACGGTGTAAAAGCAGTAGATTTTTAAAGTCAGTCCAGGATTTAAAATTTAGTTGATGGATTTGTTTGGCGAAACTGGATATATGCTCTCTTCTTCCAACATTGTACACGAATCTGGCGATATTATTATATGCCACGGTGAGTTTCCGTTGAGAAGCCACGTTGCAATTTCCAAATATTTCTGTATAGCACAGCGAGGCTGTCAGGTTAGTTTATTTTTTTCATCTTTGACTTGCGATCTTAACTAAAATTAAAATTTTAGACCAATAAAATTAGGCGAAATTATGTTCGAAAAACAAAACTAAGATCACAACCCCCCATCTTCCCCTACTATCTTTTCATTAAGGCCCTCTTTTGGTCTAGAGGGCTAAATTTTACACGTTTTTTAAAAATTCGTGGATAGAAATCGGGAAGAGATTTTGTAATTCTGTTTGTTGTATTTGGTTGTACAATTCATTATAAAAAATACAAAATTAATAATTTGTGAATGCGAGGGCTGTTCAAAAAGTTCTCGGGATCCAAAGTAGGCTCTTCCAAAAAAAGATGTGTCGATGGTACCCACGTTTCCGGGGGTTACAATTATCAGAAAGCAAAACGGTAGATGGGAAGTTGGTTAGTATGAAAGTCTTTATCGTCAATTGCAGAATTGTGAAAATAAAATTGAATTTGAAAAAATGGCGGCCTTTCAAAAACGAAAAATCCATTTTTGACCATTTTTTTTGCAGCCCAGTGTACAAAAAAAAATAGCAATAACTTTTTTTTCTCAAAAACTGAGGTAGGGACGATAGCCACGTTAATTCTGCGTCCATAAAGCCCTACATCATTAAAATCGGTTGGGTAGAACTTGAGAAAACGTGGGCACCATTTTGAAAAAAACGTAGTTTCGAGAAAAACGCGTTCAAAGTTTGAAGTAATATGAAAATTACTTGTATTTGTGAACACATTGGTCTACAAAAACGGCTATATCTTCTAAAGTATTTCGAATTTTGAAAAATCCTTTTGGGATAATACTTTTGAATATCTAAGCTAAAAAATAAAATAGAAAAAAATTTGAAAAATAATTTTCTAGACCAAAAGAGGGCCTTAAGAGTTCTTAGCACAATAGACCTACAGTTAAAAGCTGAATCCATTGACTCAGTTGATCGGTATTATCTATGTATAACTTGACAATATTATTTCGGTCATTTCTGTTAATAAATTTATATCATAAATAACTATATATCAACATTCGGGCCCATTTGCTCTAACTTTGTTGGTTTTTACGCTATTGAACTGAAATTCGGTTTGTACTCGTGTTTGAAGCTACTAACACGGCCTTCAAAATCTTGTTTGGTTTCTATCACTCTCTGATATAGTTGCCAAATAAATGATCTGTCCGATTTGCTCCAACTTTGTTGTATTTTACGCTATTGAACTGAAATTCGGTTCGTACTTTTATTTATAGCTCTAAACTCGACTTACGAAACTTTTTGTGTTTGACGCCAGCAATCGAAAAAAAAACAAAACAAAAAACAAACCAGTTATCAAATCTTAATTAAACATACCTGAACTAACAGCTTGCATTTTTATATTTTGCTCTGACTTTTTAAACAGACGCACTCAAAGTTGGAAAATATTGGCTGCCAATTGCACATATGTACAAACAGCTGACTTCAACAGCCCGTCAACAAAACAGCGTTGCCAATAAGTTTGTATATGTATTTTTTTGAAGCTAATATGTATATGTATGGAAATATGAAATGAAAATATTAAAAAACCAGAAAATATCTGAAAATCTGAAAAACAATTTACATACACTGAGAGAAACTATCAATCTAAAATCTAGTTTTAAAATCTGTTTTAAAAGAGTATAAAAATGTATGCATGGACGGATATTCGAACCCAAGATTACGGCGACGTCATAAGTTAGCTTACGAAGATGAATAACGGCCAAACATGTGAATGGCAATGGGAAATTTCAATGTGGACCTTCGATTTTATATCTGTGCTGTGCGTGGGCGGAAGTCTCTGCTCTATACTCTAGATCCACATCGCTAGTTTCCCCTCATATTTCCCTTGAGTTGTTGGTTTTATCATCTGCGCCACCGGACTTTTTGCATGCTGAGAGCATGACAGCGTCACCAGTTTGGTCCGTAGCGACTTAAACGCCATGTCGTTAGTGTTCAGTTCCGCGGTCCTCAGTTCGAAACCCAATCGAGGGAGATACTGTAAGGCTTAAATGACACTTTAAATTTGTATGGCCTGTATTCAGCAATGCGGAAAATTCCATTCGTTTCACTATATTATACAAGTCAAAACAAATTTATAAAATACTGTAACGAACGTAATTTTTTGGCAGTGCTGGATATAGGCCCTTATAGGAATAATTTTATCACAATTTTTTGTCTGTGGGGAAAAGCCGTTGGTGTAAGCGAGTCAGAGTATGGTTGCATTGTTTGAGAGGATGACACAATTGAGACTTTTGTCCATTGACGAAAAATTGCGACAATAACTGGCCCTAAAAAAGTGTCATTACAGCATTAATAATATGAGATTTATAAACTTGGATTGAAATTTTCTCATGATTTTTTTCTCTTCTGAAAACATTATGTGAAATGAGTTCTACATTCTTCTCAGAGCAAATATTTAATTTTTTTTTTTTTTAAAAAAGCGTTTATTTACATTAGTTTTTTGGTACCTTTTCTGGCTCCTTAACCTAATTTTGCGCTTATTACATTTGTTCCTGCTTAAGCTATCTCCTATTAGATATTCGTGTTACTGTGTATTTACGGTTTGTGATTTGAGCTTATTAGAATTTTTTTACAGATTAGTCTTGTTAGTCTTAGTTTCCCTTAATGCTTTAATTTTTTATTTCTTATAGAAATTTGTAAATCTAAAATCTAAGTACTTATCATTAATCACTTAAACATAATGCATGCCACTAATCACACAGTGATTCATAGCACACCACTCGGGTACTAACACTGCTGCTGCTTTATCCCGCTGATCAGGTAATCTATGCTGAAATTCTTTACAGGCATTGCCATGGGTTTGTTGATGGTGCTTTTGCTCTCGTCCTTCTCCAGTTTTGTCAATTGATTCAGATGATTCAAATAGGCTGTGGCTCGCATACTCTGCTCGACAATTTTCAAATGTTGACTAGTGAACTCCTTGTACTGCTCCTCAATGGCTAAGTGCTCCAGTTTTTTGACCCGTCGACTCATACGACAGGCAATGGTGTTTTTGTTTCGCCTCTCCTGATCCTTCGGTGAGCGTTCTTTTTTTGGAAACTTTCGAACCATATTGCCATGATATTTGCATATGTCGCGTAAAGTGTCGGCGCTAATGGACGATAAAGATTGCGTTTCGGTTTCGTTGAAGCTATCGAGACGTCTTCGTTTGGGCAGAGGTAGATAATCGCTGGAACAACGACTAGTTGAGTCTCCATCCTCTAGGTATGAGCTGAGAGTACTAAAGGGTGTACTTGGGCGTAGTTCTTCCTTCACAGCAGGCATTTCTGTCTTGGGCACAACAGAACGTTGTACGTCAAACTTTTTGTGGCGATATTCTTGCATATTGATGATGTTTGCTGGTCGAATAGTGAATACTGACTGAATGTCCTGTCCCAAGATCGAACACACTTTATATACCGGAAGACTGCTTGATAAGAGATGGCTGTAATCCGGCAAACATTTATGACTTTGTTTACACAAAATCGAGAGAAAACTCTTGCAAAACAAAAACAAGGTCATAAAATCAACTGCTTTGCCTAAGCATCATGTTACATATATGGCTGTCTCTTTCGCACTTGCCTGATTACCTAAGGGGTGGTACACGGCCTGGTGCATGTTTGTACTTGCGTGCACGCGTAGGCAATCCCACATACCGAATACTTAACCATTCTGTACCAGTAGGGTGCCACAAATGCGCGCCCATTGTTTGCCAAATTCATTCAATTTGCAGATAATTTTCACAGCCTTTAGTTAGGTCATGCATTTTTCTTGTTCAATTGCCTTTTGTCTCCCTGTATTCCAATGATAAGATGTGGTTTGCTTTCCCTTACTTATCTACTTGTTTTTTTTAGGGGTTTGGGTTCTGGGAATTGATATTATTGGTGCATCATGCATGCTGCAAAGCATTGCAGATAAGATGCTTGCCCGTGACTTACTCTTGGGTTGCAAATAGGGTGATAAGAGTGAGTTTGAGGCAAAGAAATTATCTAATTAAGTGGCAGAAATAAGTTGAGGAGTTAATTCTAGTTTAGGTCTCTAAACTTTAAAATCTATTCTTAGGTTTTTCCGGCGGTTAAGGGAATTTACGCTCTCAATAAGAAAAACCAAAAATAAATGAATATGGAAAGAAATTCCAAGTAATAGTTAAACTTAATGGGTTTGTTAGTTAATTGTTAATTGGGATTACAGAACTTGTCACCTGGTGTGGAAATTACTAGATTGAAACCAACATGGAATTTTAATACTCTGTACCAAAGGTACAGTCCAAGTTTGTCCATAAGTATTTTGGAGGGAGAAGGAATCATTTCACCCTATAAAGTTTATATATTCTTGATTAGATCGATGATGGTATTTAGTAATCAAGATTATTTATCGGTGCGTCAAAAGAATGGTGAAGATTGGATGAAAGATAGTCGAGTTATAAGGGAAACAAACTATTAAGATGGGTAGCACTGGCCACAATGGCAATAGGCAGGACATTCACATTCTTCTTTTTGGCTTCTTTTTAATAAATTAAATATATACAAACTTTGGGGGTAGATTTATTTTATTTAAAAACCACCACTAACTTAAAGTGTAAAGTTTGTTATGCATGTTAATTGTTTACCATTAAGAAAGCTCACCAAATACAGTTCTAATATGTATATATTTACCAAAAATTGTAAATACTTAGAAAGGCATCTAAACAGGTTTAGTTGGCTTTTACCCCTTTCACACTCAGTCCAGCAAATCAGCTTGTTAAGTAGTTAATTTATTTGACATATAATAAGTTAATGTTATTAAAATTATTATAATTGCTGAGCCATTATGCAGTGTCATCCTAGATTTCTTGTTAAAGATTAACTGAAATTTGTCAAGCTAGTGGATGCTAACTTGCTAGACTTGTGTGATTTTTATACTCTGTAACAAAGGTACACAAAGTACATTGGGTTTGTGCAAATGTATGTAACTGCAAAAGGGAAGCATCTCCGACCTTATAAAGCAGTCCAACAACAACAACAGAAAATACATTCGTTATCAGCGAGTCTCGATAGCGCACTTTGCACTTGTTGCCCCCATCTACGTGTGCGTTTCGGTGGCGCCGTTCGCAGATTATCATGAACTTTATTTTTGTAACACACTTCAAAGCAAGTTAATAGCGACTCAATTTTTTAAGCGTGTGACTGACGCAAATGCTATCACTTAATATATACCAAAGTTGGACCCTCTAGATCAACTCAAATTCGAGTTTAACACAGCAACAATATCTGTTTAAGATATTATTTAATGGCTGCAATTTGGACTACAAATAATATAAAATTGGTTTCAAAAATTATATTCAAATTAAAGAGGATGCAAACCGCTCGGAAATAAGGACTGGTTCGGTTCAGTGGTTCACACAGTTTTTGAACCGCCGGTTCGGTTCATTACATGGTTTTTGGGGCTTACTGAACCGCGGTTTCGGTTCGGTTCGGTTCGGTTTGCGCTGTATTCATTTAACAAACTAAAGAAATGTATTTTTGATACATTTAGTCAGATTATTTAGGTTAGGTTTAGGTTGTTTAGTCAGGTTTTTAGTTATTATATAATAAACATTTCATTTTTATTAAACTCAAAATTTGCTTTGATAACATAACGATATCTTTAAGACTGTGTTATTTAATGAAGATATTTCCATTCGATTGATTGCATTTCAAAACAACAGGAGATATATAGAGTTTAAAGAACTAAAATTTAATTCAATATGATGGAGTTTCATCGATATTGCCTCTTAAGTCTGATAAATCAAGTTCCAGTGTGAGAAATGCTCGTTCTACTGACACTTGTGTGGCTGGAATTGCTTAAGTTGATTTTCCTGATAAATATTCCAATATTTATCTTTAGGTAAACGCTTTTCGCCATCAAACGCTTCAATGCAATTAACAAACGATATTTTACTTTATGATGGAAATTAGTCCTTATATTTCCAACTCGTCTTTACTTATCGGGTTCAAAGAATTATCCGTTATGTTTTCATTAACGATTTAGATCTTCTTGTATATTAACATTAAATGAGATTTAGCTAGCTTTTTCTTCTTCTTATAGCAGGTTTGGTTCCTGGTAGAGGTAACAAAATCTAGACTTGGCCTGTTCCAATTTTGGGTCCTAAGAAATTTGGTGTTCTACAACTCTTGCTTTTCCACGTATTTATACTCTGTATATTCTGTAATTTTGTGCAAAAGTATGTATCGGAGAAGGAATCATTTCCGACCCTTTAAATTATATATATTCTTGATCAGCATCGACAGCCGAGTCTATATAGCCATGTCCGTCAGTCTGTCCGTATGAACGAAAAGATCTCAGAGAAGGTAAGAGATAGAGGTTTGACATGTATGGGGCATATATGTATTTCTAATACTTTCAGACAGATCAAGTTTATTTTCAATTTTTGCCACGCCCCCTCTCTCCCACGCAATTTAGAAAAAACGTCATATCTCCCACAGTTTTGTAGATAGATGGTTCGTACCTTCTGGAGATATTTAGTAATTAAGATTATTTATCCATTTGACAAAGGAGTGGTTAAGATTGGATGATACGGATCGATCGGACGAGTTATAAAGAAAACAAACAATTATGATGGGTAGCACTGGCCACTTTTTGTGGCTTTTTATTTAAAATGATAAGATATATACAAACTTTGGGGGTACTGAGTATGTTATAGTTTGATTTTACAGAGTTTGATTGGTCCGAAATATATCTTTACCATATTTTTCGTGATCAGTTGGGCACGCACTTGCTTTCTACCAAATAATGCGCTGCGATTTGGCTCAGTATGGTAAATCAATTGGTAACTCAATGTCTAGTTGAAATGAACCGAACCGAACCATTTTATTTTTCGGTTTTTGGTTCGGTTCAGCATTTTTATAAACACACCGGTTCGGTTTACGGTTCGGTTCATGAGCGCAAAAAGCGGTTCGGTTCGGTTAAAAACCGGTTCGGTTCAGAACCGGTTCTTTATAACCTGTGTCTTTCGTGCATTTTTTTGCAGGTCCCACCGAACTTGATATAATTTTACAAGTTTCTTTAAACAATTAGGCAAAGATTTAGAAGAAATACGCTTCTTCTCGCTAAAGATAATAAAGTTGTACCAGTAACTCACTTCACGAATATAGTAAAATAAAATTGCTAGAACTGCGCATTTTACTGACATGTTGACTGATTGAATACAATATTTGTGATGTTTTTGTGAGCGTTTGTTCGCTGCTTTAAAATTTTGCGGATCTGAATATAAAGTGAAGTGGTGCATCTTCATATTATATTGCCTTTGCTATATAATTAGAAACACATCGACACGTTAGGACGCGTCAGCCTTAGAGAGCAAGTACTGACCATGTAAGTCGGCACGGGTTACCGTGGTCCTACCCTCTCTTAAAATTTTTCTTTATAACTGTTTTGACTTCAAAGTTAAAAATTTAGAGGGTATGCGTAAAAAAAGGGGAATTATTTTTTTTGGGACACCCTACCCTAGATGTAGGCTCATGAAGGGAATAATTGGTTCAAGAAAATAGGTATGAAAAACGGTAGGTTCTAATATTTCTGCCTGCTAAATTTATCTTATCTTACAATCAGGTCGTTCAAAAACAATCAAAAAGCAATAGTTCTTCTATCTTCTAAAGAGGAGAAATCCAGGGTACTACTAGTACGCTACTTTAAAGTGATACTGCTCCCTCCAATAGCAGAAACTAATCGATGCATAATTTTTTCTGATACCTGCTCAGGGATCAATTATTCTGCTGAACACGCCCAATAACTGCACAATATTTCATTGATTTGTCAACTTTCGAATTTCCTTTTGTGTATTGTTTGGCTTTCTGACTACTAAACTACAAAGCGAGGCAAGAAAAACTTCTTTGGCTCACTTTTATATAGAATTTGACAGCTTTGACAGGTTAGAGTTAAGCCGCAAGAGACATCTTATCTTAGAGACTTTAATACTCAGCTATGATTTGTTATGTTAGATGGTTAATCCTAGATATTGTTTATAGGGAACATTTCATTAATCTGGACAGGTGGGCACATCTGGTGCCTTAATGAGAAAGATAAAGTAAGAAAATCAATAGATCG
The DNA here is from genome assembly GCA_018904235.1 of Lordiphosa stackelbergi. Lineage (NCBI taxonomy): Eukaryota > Metazoa > Arthropoda > Insecta > Diptera > Drosophilidae > Lordiphosa > Lordiphosa stackelbergi. Next base: position 92,889 of record JAEIFU010000599.1, read on the forward strand.
GAAGTGTGGAGCGTGTATTGGGCTGGGCCCAAAACGCTGCCCTGAGGTACTCCAGTTTTTGTTAATTTAGAATTAGAAAGATCCTCCATCCAGCTGGAGGCATACTTTTTAGTTTGTTTATCTAGATTCTCTATCTAAATTCAGAAAAAAATATAGACAATTGAGGTTCTAGAAACTAAAATCTTTAAAAACTTGCTCGCTTTAAAGCAGACTAAAACTTTTAGTTGTTGGGAATGTAAGTTAAGACTTATTTAAAATTAAGATTTGAACGGTGAAATAAATAAATTAGTTTTGTTGATAATACAAAACTTATAAAACAGGTTTTCTTAACAATAATTTAAAACTAAAAAATAACTTTGACATTGATTTTTACGCATAAAGCACATATATTTACAGCGAATTGTAAATATATGTATGTATAAAAGCTTTTTAATGTTCTAAAACCTTACTTAAGTCTTTACCTATCCCTATAATTATCTAATAATACTTTGTGTAGACCTTTGCCTAAGTGCACCTAATAATCTAAATGCCGGGTAGAGCTCAATAAAATGACCTGCTTTAATTAAACATCTTCAAAGACAAAATCAGCTCAGCCCAGATTCACGTGTCAGTGAGCAGCAGCGGCAGCATCTTATTACCTCAGCCAATGAGCCAAAGCAGAAGCGCGATGAGGAAACATCTAAAAAAGCTTGGAGCTCATCGGACAGCTGCCGGTAGTGGGGTCGTCGGGTGGCGTCTGATCGGTAGCTGGAACCAGCGACTTCACGACTTTGCGGGGGAATTTAATAATGTCGTTTGTATTTTATGGTTGACTTTTGCTTTTCTATTGTGTTTTTGTTGTCTAACGTTGTCATTAAGCAGTAATAAGCCGAACCTGGTTCCCGATTGTTTGATTGTGAGTCTGTTTTTACATTTCGATTTGATTTGTTTTGTTTTGCCATAAATACAAGGCTGTCGACGCTGCTAGGTTTCAGATGTCGATAAGCGTTTGCAAGAGCCAGTTGAAAGTGAAAATTGCGTGTGTAAAAAATTTTAAAAATAAAATTAAACAAATTAACTTTAAATTAAAATGGCTAATGTACTAACAACTTTAATGTTGCTCACGCTGTGGTGTGGAGTGAGTTGGTCCGCGGATATAGAACTGCCACCCGTGGAATTTAAGCCGGTACAGGAACTACGTGAGTGTTGAAAAAGGAGTTGAACATTTTGTTTGAACAGAAAATGATGAGAAAAATTAAAATGTGAACAAAGCAGGATAAGTGTGAAATCAAGTTCGTGTCCTAAATCATTTGTTTAACTAAGTGAATGAAATGATTATATACAGAATATACAGAATTTGTAAGATAATGCAAGGAAGAAAGAAAAGAAGGAAACCGATCTGAAAATAAAGGAAATATATTAATGTGACACATCAAAAAGACTAGACTTGTCCAGATGAAATAAAATGTTGAATTTTAAAATATTAACTCCATTTCGTATTTTCCCACTTATGTAGAAGCACCCCTAGATGGGATTGCTCTTGAGAAATATGGCTGTGGGAAAAGCTTTATTGTTTGTAAAATACACACATACAAGTGAAACTATTTGACATCTAGATGATACGTTCGCCGTAGAAAAGAAAAATTTATTGTATTAAATACAAGCTAAATAAGATTCAGTAAAGCACACACTTAATTAGCTAAAAAATAGTGGATTAAGCTTACACGAAACTTCATTCCCATTGGCCCATGGTATGGCAAATACATTTTTGGTCTTTTTAAGATCCAATTGGGATTATCTTATAGTCATAATTTACCACCAAGCCATTGTTGTCAAAAGAGGTTTGGCTGTTTGTAAAGTTTTTGGAAATTACTCTGAGAAAATAACATTAGCACATTTGTGGAGACGTTTTACGTTTAGAAAAGTTTCGACCTAAATTTTCTATATTTTTTGAAGTGAAACATCTTTAATTTCGGTACGGAAGATTTTAGAAGGAGTAAAATTTGATTTCAGCGTCACGTGACGCTGCGCTAACGCCATGCATATTTGGAATTGTTGTTTTCGTCGGAGTATCCCAGGGGGAGAGGGGTGAAAGAAGGGTGAAAGTGGTGGAAGAGGGGAGAGTAATGTGGAAATGGTGGGTGGAAAGGAGTGTCAAAGTGATTGACAGTGAAACAGTGACTGAACAATGACTTGACAGTGACTAAACAGTGACTGAACAGTGACTTGACAGTGACTAAAAAGTGACTAGACAGTGACTTAACAGTGACTAAACAGTGACTAGACAGTGACTTGAAAGTGACTCTTAACACGGATTAAACAGTGACATGACAGTGATTAAACAGTGACTTGACAGTGACTAAACAGTGAATTGACTGTGACTTAACGGTGACTTGACAGTGACTTGAGAGTGTCTTGACACTGACTTGACAGTGACTGATCGATGACTTGACTGTGTCTTGACAGTGACTTCACAGTGACTAATCAGTGACAGTGAAATCAACCAGTGTTAACAGAATTACAGAAAAGATGGAGGAACACAGAATCAGTCTTGTTTTGTACATCTGTTTTCTTCTTTATAAAAATCTTCTTGAAATTGGTAAAATCAACAGAAAAATCATTAAATCAAAAATTTTTTAGTTAAGGAGAAAAATTACATATTACCAATTTATCTTTTTTTGAGTAAATGTATGGAAAGTGGCATAAGACTCTCTTCTTCACAAAAATCTATAAAGCCTACTGGATCTTAATGCCAATTGGATTTCTCAATTCGTGAGAAAAAAGCAAGCCCATTTGGATCAACCAAACAGATTTTCCTTACACCTTCCATCTTCAAACCCTTGTAAACGTAAACGGCCAATTCGAAAAAATTTAAATTAACCAAACGTGTTTATTCGAAAATCGAAATGGAATTGAGAATAGTCCTGATAGCCATGGAGGCGCATGTGATTTTGAAATTTAGCCCTTAAATATACCATCATGGTTTCACATCAAAGCCTCGTGTTAACGATACTCACGTCTTTTATTTTTTATGTCGTGTATTTTTATTTTGACTACAAAACTTTATTTTTAATTCTAAAACTTTCAGTTGATTTTTAAAAAAAACACATTTTTAAGTGAGTTTGTAATGCGTTCGTTTGATATTTATAAAAATAATGCTTTTAAATAGGTTTCACTAACGTTCAATTGTCCAACCAAAAACAAACTAAAATAGTTCAACAGTAAAAACCTTGAAATCTTGCAAAGGCAGTTTTATAGTTCATTTAGTTTTCATTTCATAGACTCACATGTTGGTGGAGTAAAATCGGATTAATTTTTCGAAATGCAAATTTCAAAGTAACTACTTTTGCGATTCGGAGATCAAATAGGAAAATATAAAAGTAAAGGTAAAAGATTTGGCTTGGCTTTACAGCCGTCCGCCAATTCGTGGAATTACTGGATCGAACAAGTTTAAAACATTAAAGGTAGGTGAATAATTGTCTAGTGTGTACGTAAACATGGGTTGCTTTTAGTTTTGCACACGCTGTGTAGCCTTTTTTACACAATCTTTCTCTTCTGTCTTTACGGTGTGACCATCCTTCGATTTCTTCAAAATGCCTTATCATTAATACTTATCGATATATTTGACATTATTACAATTTGGAGATTATTTCTAGATAATTGTCCAAAGACTACAACAGTAACTATAAATTTGGCCCAGTCCTGTGGTCTCCTCTGTACAATGGGTATATTCCCATAATCATTTTGCCTATAGCGACTGGGTAGTTATTCTGTGTGGGTTTTGGTTCAGGGGCAAAATCTCACCTCTGACTTTTCAAATAAGGGTTATACTTTAGCTAACTGGTTGCTTATAGTCTAATCACACTACAGTCCATCTTGGCGGAACGTTGCGAAGATGGTGGAAAAATAAAATTCGTGTTCACATGGCCACCATCTACCGTCCACCATCATTGGCTTCTTCTTGCCACATGATGTGACATGCCAGCTATAAAAGAAATAAAATTAAAATTCTGTAAATTTAACAATTGTGTTGGCCTCTGCTTAACAGCCGCAGTACAAATACATCGATGGATAGCCGAGGTGTTAGAAACCATCCGAAAAATGGGCGATATGGGCGATACGGACTTATACGAAATGTTTATGGTCTGCCCAGTACATCGAAGCATTTGGATGCAATTTAGTCGAAGCATATAACGACATTAAGTGAATAATACATTGCATTTTATAAGCGGAATTAACAGTTTTGAAAGATTTTCAAATTTCATTTGGTGTTCTGGTGCGCGGCATTTTCATTTTGACATTCAAATTGCGTTGTCTGCGTATATTTTAGTTGCGAATGGCTATTATATAGTGGTGAACCCAAAAATATCGCTTGGAACAGCATGAGATAGGAACATCCCCAGCTGACGGTGGAAAATTTTAAGAAAATTTGAAACGGCAAGTTCTTACGTACCATCTTTGACGGTAGACGGTAAACGGTAGATGGACTGTAGTGTGAATAGGCTATTAGATAATAGCGTTCACCAAATGTGAGGATTAGATTTTTATAGTGTTCGCTTGTGTCGCTTCCTTGCTCTCACACTTTAAAATTGTCTATCGCGTGCCTTGATTTGTATATTGCAGCGAATATCATGTTCCTCTGCTAGTACCAGCCATCTCCTACACAACTGGGATTTTCTCTCGCTACCATTTCGTCCCTCGAGCAATTGCTTCACATTGAACATGTTTATATCTCGCCGGGTTAAGATTAAGATTAAGCCTGTCATGAGCTTAATAATTCAATTCAAGCCTTTGACGCTAATTCTAAGCCTTTCGAACTTATATCATTATAAATATAACTTACATAAAACAGATAGCGTGAGCGGAAAAATAAATACAGCATTAGAAACATGTGGCAATACGCGTGTGCGATGGTGCAGTGCGTTGACATGGCATTCCATTCCCAGACCAGACTAAGCAAAGTGGGCCATTAAAGTTTTGATATTTCTAAGTTTTTGAAAGACTTAAATGAACGGGAGATGAAGAAAGGAAAGAAGAGGAGAACTTAACTCGATTTATTGCTTAGGGATTAAATCAAGTTCGAATATTAAGCTTTATTTTATCTTTATGAGATTTCAGTAGGATAAATTTAATCTTTTAAGGATTACAAAAAAGGAGGATCAATTTAAGCCTTTTCTACTCGGCTTAAAATTATACGGGATTACTCTGTTTCTTAACCGCTTGGTATTGATTTGAGTTCGTTTGGATTAGAGTTTTTGAGCAGTCTGGCCAGTTTTCAGATGTAGGGCATATGTTGGCATATTTCGGGGAAGCCCGGATATCTTTTTGCAAAAAAAAAATTGCCTTGACATTAAATGTTTTTGTATAATATTAATTAAACAGCCAAATTTAATATTGTAGCACATGGAAATATTTTTATATATTTTCTCGAGCAGGACGACGAGCTGACCTGATGTGCCTTTTACTTGTCCGTCCGTTCACCTATCTGTTTGTTTTAACGCTTACTTTTCTCTCAGTTTTAAGTGTATACCTTCTTTGTTATTCATAATTGAGGTTTAGATTTTTCGAATTTCGTATACTATCGGGGGTGCCACAGAAATCTCTAGAGATTTTGCCGACGGTTGGTTTGTAAATCTCTCGAAAAAATCGGCGGTGCCAGAGAACTTCTAGAGATTTCATTTTCTAATTAGAAAATCTAGTTGGAGCACCAGATGTTCCAATTGATGTTCCATCTCTAAAAACAGGGCTAATCTTGACCAAAAAATTTCCCTTATTTTAGATGTGGGTCAACTTGATGATTAACTGAAATTTTTTGTTTGGTTTATATGTTTTATGATACATTTTTAAATAATAAATCAATTTTAAGTCGCATTCTTCACCAATATAATGCAAAATTTTAAAATTTGTTGGCGCCAAACATGAGGTATTAGTTTCCATCCCATAATCCGCTAGCTGTCATGTAGAGGGCGCCACTTTGACAAAAGGCGCTAGTGAGAAAAGAGCTTTGCAAAATCTCCTAACAAAACATTAGAGGTTTGAAACCAACCAAAAGAAATTTCTGTGGCACCTAAGAATTGAATTCGGTTGGAAGAGGTTTCTGTGGCACCCCCGTATATGCATAAGTTTGATATATCCTTACTCTCCATTTAAAGATAATTTGTTTATTATGTTAATATACAAATGTATTTCCTATCTTATAGAAACCGAATTTGTTTGTCCATACCATATTTCTCCAAGCTTAGAATGGAATATTTATCATATTATTGTATGCCTAATTTAGCCATCTCCTGTCCCATTACCACAATAGTCTCTGACACAAATTACCATCAATTTTCAATTATTTATATTTATGGCAATCAACGGAGATAAAAAGCTTTTGCTTTTTTTTTTTGGAATTGAATTTGGTTCTAGTGGAGTGTTCAACTTTTTAGCACAGTTTGTTACGCTTTCGATCTATTGTGCAATGCTATTGTAAGCTACTTGAGAACTAGTTACTGAAATTAAATTAGCTGCACGTAGACACAATTAGTTTTGTTATAAAATTCGCACAATATTGCGTGTTTCACACTATTGTTTATTGTGAATTTGTTTAGTTGTTTATCTGTTAATTGTACAACATTTTGTTGTTTAAGTTCTAAAAGGTCCACTAAAGTGACAATTTGCAATTTGACCCGAGAGTGTGTTAAGCAAATGTGGAAAATAAGAGACACTTATCTTGTTGACTTAAGTTTTTTTTTGATTCGTTTCAAAATATTTGCTTAAAGCAATTAAAACCAACAGCTTTTTGAGGCGTAATAACACTGTGACACATTTTTGAACTTAATATAAAGGTATCATAAAAACTGTGTCTGGATTTTTATTGCGCTTTGAACTTTATAGCATTTACAATTTCAGGTCTCGTAAACTATTTCAAATTTTGCTTTTATAACCTTAGCAAAAATATTGCTCTTGGCTTGAACTACAAAACATTTCTTTAAAGCAAATCAAAAAAATTACATCAAAAATTGCCCAAAAAAAACATATTTTTAACCACTTTTTTAAAGCTTTCCAACATCCTCATGAAACCCTTTATAAATTGGGACAAGTCATACAGAACAAAGATTGAAGAGCTTGTTCAACTGGATGTTTCCTCCTGAACAGTATTTGCTACAATTCTGACCAAAAATCTGTCAACTATCTAAGAATCTAAGAACAAACTCGCACACAAAAACCTTAGGTTCGATAAGTTTTTTTTTACCAAATTACAGCCTAGCTTTAAATATATCTCGCTGCTTGGAATATTTGCTTCAACTATAGATTTAGTTGTAGTCAAGTACTGATGGCATGTCAGCAAGCTGCAGATTCCACCCTGGGACGCCATCAAAGCAGACGCAAACCTTGATAAGCGACACGACATGGCAACACATTGAGGAACGAAGCCAGCTGAAAACCCCCCCCCACCCCCCCCCCCCCCCTCACCCCGGTTGTTCTACGAAATGCATATAATGAAAATCACCGTCAAGTCAGGAAGAATGTAAAGAAGGACAAACGTTTTTTCGCGGAAAATAAAAAAAATTGGGGGGGGGTTATCAAAAAGTTAGCAAGTACTAAGGACAACATACCGCCCATCAGGTCCCAGGATGGAAGTAGTATTACCGCTGTCTCTGACCAACTCTCCCGATGGAGAGAATTCTTCAAAGAGGACCGTATCGCAGCAGAAAACCCGGCAGCCCAAAACCCTCCCTCACATAGACGGAACCCAAATAGAAGCATTCGCACAGACCCACCCACCGTAACTGAAATAAGCTTAGCCATAAGCAAGCTTAAGAATAACAAGGCTGCTGGTCCGGACGAGCTCCCAGCTGAGCTTTTGAAAGCTGGTACCAGCATTATATCACGGGTTCTGCAACCCATCATTCAGAATGCTTGGATATCTGCAACAATACCTCCTGAGTGGAAAGAAGGCGTTATTGTCACCATTCCCAAAAAAGGTGACTTAAGTCACTGTAAAAACTGGCGAGGTATTACTCTTCTCAACTCTATCCAAAAAATCGTGGCATTTATAATCCTGGACAGAATATCACCCGTGCTAAATGGCCTGCTCAGACGAGAGCAAAATGGTTTCAGACCCAACCGATCCTGTGTAGACCATATTAACACCTTGCGCATAATTGTGGAGCAGTCCACGGAATGGAGGTGCCCACTCTATTTACTGTTTGTGGATTTCGAGCGCGCATTTGACACCATCGAAAGGGAGGCCATATGGAGCTCTCTTCACAACTGCGGTATCCCGGACGGTATCATAAAGCTGATAACGGCGTTATATGAAGACGCAAGTCTCACCGTTCGCTGGAAAGGCAGCAACAGCGCTAGCTTTGCCGTAAACAACGGCGTGCGGCAAGGATGCGTTCTGTCACCTCTCCTGTTTATAGTTGTCCTCGACGATGTCCTCAAACGCACAAATAACGAGGCGCGGGACGGTATCCAGTGGAGAATCAACCAAACTTTATGTGACCTGGACTACGCTGACGACATCTGCTTCATGACCCATACACTGGAAGGGGTCTCAGCGAAGCTCAAGGCTCTGGAACGAAATGCCCGCGCAGCTGGCCTCAAAATCAATATCTCTAAAACTAAGCTGATGCGGACGCAAACCCCCAATACGACCCCCCTAAGCGTGGCAGTTAATGGCAATCTCGTGAACATTGAGGATGTCGAAAAATTCTGCTACCTGGGAAGTGTCATTGCGAAAGATGGCGGTGCAATGATAGATGTGGAAGCACGTATTTCCAAAGCTAGAAACGCCTTTCGAAAGCTACACCGGGTGTGGCACTCCCGTTCCATATCGCTGAAAACGAAACTGCGCATCTTTAATACCAGCGTAAAGTCGGTGCTACTATATGGCTCAGAGACCTGGCTGGTCTCCGATTATATAAGCGGAAAACTACAAACTTTTGTGAATAAGTGTTTGAGAATAATTTGCCGTATATTCTGGCCTCTCACAATCACAAATGAAAACCTCCTGGAGTATTCTGGAAACGATCCCATCGCGACTGAGATAAAGAGACGTAAATGGAACTGGATTGGACACACCTTACGAAGGGAAGATGAAAACATCGCGAAGATGGCTCTACAATGGAACCCACAAGGCAGCCGGCAGAGAGGTCGACCCCGGCAGACTTGGATGCGCACAATCCATGCAGAAACCAGACTGAGTTGGAACGAACTAAGGCACCTGGCAGCAGACAGAAATCGTTGGAAGAACTTTGTTTTCGCCCTATGCTCCTCCTAGGAGCGATATTGGCACAAATTGTGTATATATATCAAGGAAATAAAAAAAAAAAATACAATTGGCTAAAAATAGTACCAAACCAATGACATTTGTATAAGCCTTTTGTTAAAATGATTTGCTGAAATCATAAATATGATCTAAGCCGCACGTGAGATGAGTTGAAATTTATAAAAATAACTCGTTTTTTTTTTTATTGTACATTAAAATAGAATAGTTCGAGCTGTGGGGATTAGGTCTCGGTGTCGAAGTCAATTGCCATTTCCGCTGGGCGACCTTCCGCAAGATTCAGCTCACAAACAAACTTGATATAATTAAATGTCTGGTCAATGCTTAGAGAAATAACAAAACAAACACAAATACACAAAACTATTAAACAACAAATAATTTGCGCATGACAAAATTCTCAACTAGAAAATTGTCACGTTCTGAGTGCACAATCATAGATCGTAGACGATATGAGTTGGAGCTTATATGTCAAGGTAGTCGAACTCATTCCAATTTCATGTTCATACATTACAGCTGCCGATATTCCAACTTGCCAGGAGAATGATCAAAACATCAATGAGTGCATCAAGCAGGCCTTCCAGCAGATAATGCCACGCATGAAGAATGGCATCCCTGAGCTGAATATTCCACCCATGGACCCCTTTGAGTTGGGCAAGAGTTCTTATAACTACAATTCGGGATTACTGCAAGGACGCATATCCATGAAGAATGTGGTGATTCATGGGCTAAGTGAGAGCATTGTGGATAAGGTGGACTTTCGTTTGAAAAACAATCGTGTGCGCATGGAGGTCATTTCGCATATCCCGCAATTGTTTGTCGAGGGTCTCTACAAGGCTGACATCAAGTTGAACGATTTGAAACTAACGCCAAAGGGCACTTTCAACGTGACCTTAAGTAAGTGAAAACAAAAACAAACAAAATAATGGGCCTCGTTAATCAATTATATTTAAAATCCAACATTTTTAGCCGATATCACCATGAGGGCTCGACCCATTGGCGAGCTTTATGAGCGTGACGGACACACATATTTGCGTCTGACCAAATTTGAGACTGAACCCAAAGTTGGCGACATGCACTTCCACGCCAATGGCCTGGTGCCCGATCCTGCCTTGAGTAAGCTTTTGAAAATTTGCATTAATTTTATTTATAAAATTTACATTTGTATTTCTATTTCTCCAGACCAGGTAATCTTGGACTTTATCAACCAATACTGGCGACAGCTCTATGAGGCAGTGTTACCTGAAACATTGGCCACCTGGCAGCCTTTGATATTGAAATCGTCCAATGATTTCTTTGCAGCTTTACCTTTTGACATGATTCTGAAAAAGAACTAAGTTCATTGACTACTCCCAAACTATTTTAGTATATATGTATGAATTGTGGTTATTGTTTGTGCTTTACTCAAGGTGTTAACATAGTTTGTAATTAAAACCAAATCAAAAATTATTTGAAACAGTTGAACTGTATAATATGATATTGACGTTTTATTTGCAAGTAAAAATTTTTAAGCATACTTTTAGGGAGCACATTAAAATTGTTTACACTGTGATGACTTTCAAGAACGACTAGATCCGATTTCAAACTTTCATAAAACTGCCTCAAAACTTTTTCTTATGCGCTTACTCTGTCTGTCGATCAATTTACCTTGAATTTTGGAAAGCCGGTAAAATTACTTCGGAACAATTTCGAAAAGATCAGATCAAAAGTTGTTCGCGAACCAGACAAACCAAAGTCAATGTTCCCCTATTTGTTCTAAAAACTGTATTCATCTGAATGAATATGAAAATGAATCAGATAAACAATAATCCCACATTTAATTCATATATCTATAGAATCCATCGATAATTATGTCAAAAATAAAAAATAGCTAAGTTTATATGCGGGACGGATGGTTCTTAAGATTTATAAGTTAAGAAAACTAAACTTTTTTAATTAAATCATAATTTTTTAATTAGCATTTTCACTGCATTGCTGGCAATTTATACTGCATTGGGTTCACTCTGTGTATTTAACAGAACAAAAACAATAATTTTGAATGTTATGCTGTCATTTGATATCTTTTTTTCGAACATTATAAGAACAAAGTCGAACTTGACGCGTATTGATTTGAAATTAAGCACAACGAACAGTAATTTACAAAATTCAAAAAACTCAATTGAAACTAGCTTTGTTATTTAACCATTGACCCAAAAAAGTAATCATCAAATTGACACTATTTAGTCTTCATTTTGAAACTATTCAGCATAATACTCCAAGTACCATGGAATATTTTCCAAAGTATTAAAATGATATTTGAAGAATATCAAATTGATACTTACTCCAAGTACCATGGAATATTTTAAAAAGTATTAAAATGATATTTGGAGGATATCCAATTGATACTTACGTGTATCAGATTGGCATGTTTTTGTATTAATTTCTTAGTATCATTTTGACGCTAGCTATTATCAATTTGATGGTGACATGACATAAAGCCCATATGAAAAATTTCGATCACAACTTCGAAATATAACTCAAAAATTTTCTGGGCCTTATGTCTGGACACAAAGCCCATGGGCGTTAAGTCCAAGTATTTTTGACAACAAAAGCACTGCGTAGACAATTTGACAAAGGGCTAAGGCTTAAATTAAGTTTTCAATGAGTCACCCCAAATCTTATAAATTAAAGAAAACTGCGAAAAGTCGACCGCGAAGAAAATTATGAAAGATTATTCGTCGGCTAAAAAACTGTGACTCAACGACCACAGGCCGAATTTCGTTAATTATTTTTCGACAGGACGGCAGGCTAAGGCCGTTGAAATGAACATGGAGAATAACAATATTTATTTTTTGTTAAAATTCCTTAATAAAATGGTTTAATAATATAATGCAATATTTTGTTTTATAAATAATTGGTTATAGGCATGATTATATATAAATATTAAGTGTCTTTTCAATTTTAGTCCGACAAAATGGACACAGAAATTCAGTGCCATTTTGCTCACATTTCTTTTCTAAGTCTTCTGTACATTCATTGCATGCTTTTGCGTGATTACATGGCATAAACAAAATTGATTTCATATTAGCTGCGCAAATTTCGCATGTTATGGTCGTCTGACTGTTGGTGACCACAAACTCCACATCTTCTTCATCAGATTCTTCATTTATAGACATATCATCTAGTTGGTCTTCCATAATTTAATTTGCCGGACAAGACATCGCATTAAGAAATGTGTTTATACTTATACGTTTTTCATTGAGATCCTGAATGAACATTCTGGGACAATGTCAAACGTGGCGTCCATCAGGTAGTGACGCTCCGATTGAAGAACTTTGGTCCTAATAAGTTCAGTTATCGCTCTTGACAAAAACATTGTGTACGAATACTTCTCTTCAATTATTGTTGTTTGATAAAACCTTTTATCACTTTGACTCTGGCACATTCCAAATTCTTCGAGGTGATCTGTCACATTGAAAATTGAGATAAAATCCTCAGGGAAATTGCTTCAGTTTTCAACCCACGCAAGTGCCTCTCCATTCTAGGAAATGAGACATATTTGGCATCTTCACCATTTTTAGACATTCTTCATTAAAAGCAAGTCGAACTATGTGGTTTTGCAAAGTCGGCACAGCTAACGCATCTTTTATATTATTTTTAAGTTTAAATTCTGCAATCCTTGCTTCTTGACTAGGATGGTTATGTTCTGAGTTTGAATTTCTTGTACACACCCCCATTTGCGGACACAGATACATTGAGCCATCTTAAAAAAAAATATCTAGATGTTCCTCCACCTTGTTGTATATTATGGCGCTGCTTCGTCTTGGAGGCTCCTTGGAGGAATTCGAAATTGAAAACTTGAACTGTTGCCATATCAACCATGCAAGTTCACGAGCTCTCTAAATAATTTTTGTCTTTGGTTAATTTATTTAAATTTAGTAAATATTGTTGTTTAAACGTCGAGCTATGCACAGACACTAAATCCAAATTCCAGCATGGGCGTTAAGTCCGGAAATATCTGGGCATTATGTCAATTTGTACGGACTTGTAGCTTTTATAAATCCAAGTTATATTTCGATGTCTACGAATATTCATATGGGCTTTATGTCAAATATTAAATTTTAAGGATCATTTTCTTACTATGTAGATAACTTTTATATATTTTATTATAAAATCTTTAAATTTTTGTATATTTATTTAGAATTATTTTAAAATTTTTTTTAAAAATTGCCCGACTATGGGAATCATTGCTTTCTCATACGGCATGCTCAATGTGCAAGCTGAAGTGGCATATCTAACCACTCCAGCTTGGGGCTGTCTTTGTTTCAGGCCTCTTGCATTGAGCTTGATTCTGGATAAGTAAACAGTTGCAGCAGTCTTGTTGCTGGCGTAGTATAAGTGCTCTCTTCAAAATCCACTTATGTGTAAGTGCGCACAAGCAAATACGTCAAGTTGCAAAAACTTACCTTGCCTTAAACTCGTCGTCTGGGGGAGTGGCCGATCAAAGAAGCTTGTTATCCACCATAGCTTTTTCCTCTTCGAGGTGCTAATGTGCTCAATGTGATCAGACAAACGTCGACGAGCATGACATTTCGAATTTTCAAACTAATATTTGTTGACATAGAAAATGTTAAGTTTCATATTAATACTTTTTCGTAAGCTTAAAAGGCTAAGCATTAAATTAAAACCCAAATATCAACCCAATATAACATTTCTTCCACTGAGTAACGGGTAAATCGAAGTCGGGAGGGCCGCTCTCTTTTTTTTCTGTTTAGGCTCCACTTTAAAGATCCATGCCCACTCCCACAGGGCAATGCGATTATCACGATCCAATTCATAAAAATTAATTTGCAAAAAATAATTCAATTACTTTGTGCAAAAACATTGTTGATTGTTTTTACCAGAGATTAAAACCCGAACGAATAACGGTTTGGGTTACGGTTACTGTTTTAGCCGATCGCTTTTTTCCGGTTACGGTTATATTCCGGTTGTGGGATATCGGTTACGATACTGGTTACGGTTGTTAAGCTAATTCTGTTTCGGGATTTGGTTACGGTTACGGTTATTAGTATGAAATATCACTTTTACAAATCTTGCAGCCAAAAGCGGCCCCATTTGGAATCTCATTTATTGATAAATATAATATACTAAGCTCAAATTTCTTATACAGAATTTCCACCTTTATTTCCGCCTGTTTTAAAAATTAACATAAGTTTTAACCAAAAGATAAGAAACTACTTCATTCACAGAAGTATCGTGCTAAGTTTAATTAATTAGATAAATATACACGGTTTAACGTATGTAATATCTGACACAAAAACATTTTATTTTACAAACATTTTTGCGTGTTTTTATACCCTGTTCTCATTTATGTTATGTTTGTTCTGTTTGTTATTTATGTTAGTTATGTTTGTTTCTATATCATAAGAAAACAGTTCCCGTTAAAATGCTGGATTTAGCCCTTGTCATCGCGCACATTTTTAACAATGGGCGTATTCAGCAGATAATTCCGATTTACGATTTGTGATTTATGATTGCCGATTTTACCTGCTGAATACAGTGATTGACTATTGGGATTGGGAAATTTGACAATCATGTTTGTTGAATAGAAATCGAACAAAACATATGATTGGTTAACGATTGCTTTCTCAGCCTACCTTTGTACAGACATTCATATGAAATTTTCTATTTAACCAATCCATAAATATTGGAGATTTTGTGTGAGTGTTTTGCATTGATGAAAAGTACTAAAGCCACAGAATATCTTCAAGTATGCAATCAATTCCATTCAGCAGAGACTCATCAGCAATCGCAAATCGTAAATCGGTAATCGCTAATCGGAATTATCTGCTGAATACGCCCAATGTATTCAAGCAAACTTATCAGAATCAAAACACAGATGACAAGATCTGTTCTGCCAACTTTTTGCTGGCTTAGCAAGCTCGATCGGCATTAAAAATAGCTGGAAATAGCTAGTGAAGTGGTTGCAAATTAGCTATGCATATAAATAGCTAGCATAGTTTTTCTTATTATTAAGGCTAGTTACTCAAATGCTGACAAATTTGTCAGAGCCCATTTAAAGATCCGCTCCGGATCTCTTTCGGTATGCTTCTAAAGTTGTAATGGCTGGTATGTCATTTACCCAATGCATACACTCCACCCCGTCCAAACCTCCGTAGCCGACACAGCCTACGGACAAACAACTCTAAGCCTTTGCAGTCTCCACAGCCTATTATAATAGTGTCTCCTCCAGTTTACTAAGCTTTCGTTGCTCCCACCGCTGCTGTAGTCGTCACCTACCAGCTACTTTTACATCCGTATTAAACTAATACGCCCGGCGAGTATGATCCGCCTCCAGCCCATGGAGCTGGCTGTGGCTATGAATATTTCCTCTGGTTTAATGAGCTAATTCTAATCTTCCGATGCGATTTTGGTTGTCGATATAGCAGTATGTCTAAGTGGTCAAGTTCTGCTCCCGCAGGCTAAAAGAAAGGACACTGGACTTTTTTAAACAAACAACAGTTGATTTTTGGCTCTGGAAATTATCAAACAATTTCCGCTCCGACAAATTTTTCTACGTCTGAGTACTTAGCTTAATCAATCGATGACATGTGTATAATGGTAAAGCTCAATAAAATTTTCTTCCTCCTCAATGCTATATGACTGTTTAGCACCAATGTATTTAAGATATTTTCCAGGCACTTCGAACTTATGCCAGCCCATTATAATAATAAATAAGCAGCCAAATTTAGTGAATAAATTCATATTTATGTAAAATGTTCATTGTAGGAAAATCGAAAATTTTACTAGTAGAGGAAAAACCGAAATTAACCCATATATTTGTTTCGGTTACGGTACTGATAACCGGTTATGTAAATAAAGGTTATACGTTTACGGTTATAAAAAAAAAATGTTTTCGGTTATGGTTACGGTTTCGGTTTCAAATTTTTAAAGCGTTTTAGGCGGTTACGGGTTACGGTTTTCGGTTACGGTTTTAATCTCTGGTTTTTACATATGATATTTTACTATGTTGTCTCCTTAATAAAAATATTAATTTATTAAGTGACAATACTCGTTCATTAGCATAATATTTGAAACAATTTGTCCACTAAAATGTTTTGTTTTTTTTTCCTTAGTTTTGCTAGTACATGAAAGGTTGCAGTTCGTTCCAGAAGTTAATATCATGGACCCCACTTAGACCGGACCTTAAAGCACACTCTTTTAAAAATGTAACCTCTACCTTTTTCACGAACTCAATATTTTATCAATAATTTCATCGTCAAATGCAGCAACAAAAATTAACCTTGCAGATTTACATTGGACAAACCGGTTTATACAATCAGGCGCTTTTGGTCAAAGCAGTAATGTTGATCGAAGACCTGAATGTGGACTAAATAAAAAAAATGTCATCATTTAAATCATCTTGAAAAATTAGATGAAACGTTAAATTCGAATCTCTTCTGATTCCTAAGGATTGGAAGCTCGATGAACATAAAGCGATGTCGTGAGTTCTGAAATATGCTTTAAGGGGTAATCCATGTTAACTGGTTTTTCATCATCGCCAACTTTTAAAGGTCCATAAATCCTCCGAAGAATCTTTCGTTCAAACACGCCAATCGCCGCTTCATCCGCTGCTGTCATTATCCATGCTTCTGCGCCGTATTGCAGGACTGGGATGATAAGCGCTAGGGCTAATTTTGTTTTTCTCTTGAGGTCTCTGCTCTTGAAGAATCATTTCCGACCCTATAAAGTAAATATATTCTTGATCAGCATCAACAGCCGAGTCGATATAGCCATGTCCGTCTGTCCGTCTGTCTGTCCGTCTGTCCATCCGTATGAACAAACAGATCTCAGAGATGGTAAGAGATAGAGGTTTGACATGTATGGGACAAATGCTTCTTATACTTGCAGGCAGATCAAGTTTATTTTCAATTTTTGCCACGCCCCCTTCCGCCCACGCAATTTTGAAAAAACGTCATATCTCCCACAGTTTTGTAGATAGATGATTCGTTAGTCATTAGCAATATGTATCGATTTGCCGAAGAAATGATCAAGATCGGATGAGCGGTTCTCAAGTTATGAGACAAATAAGTGAATCACTCCCCCCGCCACCCCCGCCACCCACCACCCACCCTTTCACAACCAAAACCACACAATCTTAGAGAGAAGAGAGAGAGAGAGAGAGAGAGAAAGAGAGAGAAAGAGGTACAGAGTATGTTATAGTCGGGCTTGACCGACTTTCTCACTTGTTTTAAATTGGGAAAATGAGGGAGGTCTTAAAACAATCAATATCATTTTCCCCAACCAATATACTATCATATATACAATTATGTGCATATATGGGTACCGTGGTTGTAATCCTACTCCTTGGAAAATGCCACGTTAAATAAATCCTGAGCGATCAGATTAGTTCTGTACACATTTGCCAGTTTGTCCAGAAAGTCGTAGGAAGCATTTTCAAAAAATTCGTAAGGTATTCTGTCTGCTCCCTCTATTTTTTATATTATTTTATAGCTTGGATATTTGATAATATCGCCCCAAAAGGATTTTTGGAAATTCGAAATACTTTAGAAGATATAGCTTTTTTGGTCGACCAATGTCTTCGATAAAACAAGCAATTTTCAAATTACTTTAAACTTTAAACTCATTTATTTCAAAACCAGGTTTTTTTGTTACACTAAACTACAAAAAATGGGCCCAAAAAAGAAGTTTCATTTTTCCATGAACGCCATTTTGTCAAAAAAATAATCACAAAATTTTTTTCGAGGAGACCAGAATGACATCTATTCTGATTATAACCCCGTTTTTAGTTTTCATTTCACACAACCTGGAGACGTGGAACATTGGACACCCCTTTGATGGCCGACAAAGTATTGTGCAGCCCCCGTATGTGGGAGCGGAAAAAATTTGTTTGTTCATTCTAATCTGTTTGTAACATAATACAAAAAGCTTTGCGTTGCAGTTTTACAACAAAACAGCCTCGACTTGGGGGTTACATCTGACCGATGACAACTGCTTTCAATTATCTCTTGAGAGCTTTTCCTAAAATATGCATCGAGTGGAAAGAATGGGCCAACTTATTCAGTTCATGTTGAGACAGTCAAAACTTCTAGCCATTCAGTTTTCGTTTACAATGTAGTAAATACAAGTTATTGAAGTTTGCCTGTAAAAATTTTCCAAAGAATCGGATAACATTTGCATAGTACGCAAATAACAAATGTTGGCAATTTGTAAAATTACTAAACAAGTTTTCTTCAAGCTTCATCGAATCCGCTCTCCCATTTAATTGAAAACATTTGCAACTCCGTTTGTTAAGAGAACATTTCACATATTAGCTAAGCTCTTACAAATGAGTCTCCAAGCAGATGCCAAAGTTCATATTACTCATTTTCAGGCTTCAACTGGTAAGCCCTTCACATCTCCCCAATTAAGTGGCTAGCAATAAAATTAATACTTTGACAATGATAAAATCGAATTCTTGATGATTATTAAAATTTTTTGATGCAAGTCATTGAATGTCACGTATGGTTTCCTAATCACTTTTCTATTTGAATAATATGCCACAATATAAATCAGAGACAGAGCCGGTTTTGCGATCAGTCAAAGTTTAACTGTCTCACAGTACTGTTTAAGTAACACTCACTAACTCTAGTGCAAGCAACTAAGGCACCAACTGTGCTAATTTCAGAATAAAATAGCACGTTGCAGTGCTCGAGTGAATCAGTTCGCTGGCGTATGCTCTGACAATAAGTTTGAGGAGA
This sequence comes from Lordiphosa stackelbergi, assembly GCA_018904235.1. NCBI lineage: Eukaryota > Metazoa > Arthropoda > Insecta > Diptera > Drosophilidae > Lordiphosa > Lordiphosa stackelbergi. The sequence continues at coordinate 111,882 of JAEIFU010000599.1, forward strand.
AATATAGCTCAAATCGATAGAATGAATTGTATAATAGGCATGCTGTGCCTGCTGGCTTGGAGGACAACGGCAGCCCCATCTGAAAGCAAATATTATACTGGTGTGTACTAAATTTTCTATTCTTTTTGGAACCATTCCAAGTGTATTTTTTTATATTTTTCAGCCACCGACTTGCCCAAGTGCTCACCCGATGATGAGCAGGTGGGGGAATGTATAAAAATATCATCAATACCATGATTCCTCGCCTGAAGGATGGAAATGCTGAGTTGAAAATTCCTCCCTACGAACCTTTTGTCATTAATCGCACCAGTTTCCGATATGAAAGTGGCCGAGTTAAGGGTCGCATTAGCATACGCAATGCGAAAATCTCTGGCTTTGGCGAGCACAAAGCCAAAGAGGTCAGCTATACCGTCAATGGCGATAAAATCAAATTGCGTCTCGTTTCGTATTTGCCTAAGATGAACATTTTGGGCAGCTACAAGGCGGACATGCAGGTGAATCAATTGCATCTCAAACCCAAGGGCGAATTTAATGTGACGCTGTGTAAGTTATAAAAGAATTTAATTGCTTGATCAAATTAAATGAGTCTGACACTTTGCAGTTGACGTGGAGACCACCACAGATACGGAGGGTGAAATGTATAAGAAGGATGGCCATCAGTTTTTGCGTCTCAGTGATATTGATGCAAGTGCCGTTGTGGGTAATTTAACCATTAAGGCGAATGGAATTTTTCCAGATCCAGAATTGGGTAAGTTCAGTATCGAAAGAGTTGTGTATTTTTAAATAGATCGGTTAGAGAATTAGAGCAAGGCTTTTCATAAGAACAGTCGGTCAGAAAATTGCATTTAATTTGAAAAACTTGTTTTTTAATTAGTAGTTACGACTTTCAGATTTGCATTTAAGTATTTAATCTTGTTCTAATTAATTATTCAAAGTTACATCAAATCTGCGTCAAAGAAATTACCATTGTGGTTTTTTTTTTATTTGTTTTTAACGATTTATTAATTATTGGCCCGGCAACCAAGGCTACCAGGCTCCACAAAAAATTTAGTTTAGACTCATTAGAGTGCTCCTCTCCACGGAAATCTTTAGTAAAAGGCGAAAGATTTATTCGACAACTGAAAAGAAGCCAGAGTGATTTAACGTCACCAACAGGCAGCCTCTCCATGTGTCCAGAGAATTTTAAATTTTTAAATTTGACACCAGAACACCCAAAAGTAGGCAATAAAAATGTACGCAAAACAATTCCATATTCGGTTTATAATTTCTACTGGTTTAGGTAACTCTTCATGGAAGGCAGTAAATTGTTTCATTCAAGTTATCGCTTCTCGGCCTTATGGCTAAGATAAAGCAGTATCTGTTCTTATCAGCTTAACATCTTATAATTTCCATTGGAGAAAACAAATGGTAAACTGATTTTTGAAAGAGACGGAGTGCTTGCGGTCCCCCACCCTGTCGCGGGTTGCCCGGTATTGCAGTACCACCGGGATTTCGGCCCAACTGTTAATAAATGTAACACCAATTTCGTAATTTATGCTTGTCCTCTAGAGTACTTTAACTTGTGTTTTTTAGGTGGAATTAAGTAAAATTCAACTAAGCAAGGCGGCAACTACCCTCTACCTGAGGCATTGCTAAAAGGCGTCGATGCTATTTTTAACAACCACCACTGCCAAAACAGGCAACTAGCCTAAATGCAGGAGGATATTATTCTCCAGTATATTTATATACAGCAAAAAAATATTTCTTATAAAACAGTGGTTTTTTATATGTATTCCTAGCTTTCATATTTGGTCCTGCCGCATTAAGCCCTCTAGGTTTTAAAGGGGATTTCTTCAGCTAATGTCCCACAGGCAAATAATTTGCTCAAATTCTGATAAAAATTGTACTAAATAGCCTTGATTGCAGATTTGGCAAGATTAAAAACTAAAACTGTGGTTTCTTTTGTAAAAAAATTGACCAAATACGGCCGAAAAGCTATCAAATTTGGCCTTTTTAACCAATTTGTCAACAAAAATTTGAACAAATCATTTCCTTAAATAGCTTTACGAACCACAAAATTTTAACAGTTGACTAGAAACAATGACCCTACACAAAAATAGAGATCACACTTTATACAAACTCCCTTATTTTTCGATTTGAAGGACAAATAAATTAGTGAAAACAATCAAAGACAGAAAGAAAATGATATGATCAATAAAAAGCCGATATGACAAACTTAAAATTGAACTGTTCGAACATATCAAAGTTATATTTTTGATCATTTCAAAAATGACATTTTTGGATCAAATTGATATTTTATAATTTATTCGGTTTCACGGCCGTGCTAGCGATTTTTCTCATTTTGACATTAAATTTGCTTAATTTTTTGGAAAAAAGTGACTTTAGAATACATAGACCCTCGTACACTTCGAAAATAAAAAAATTCAAAATAAATCAAATTTTCATTGTTTTTACTGTATAATATAGCTCTTAGCAAGCACTTTAATTTGTGTTAAAGTTTGTAGCAAATGAAATTCGGTTTCCAAAATAATGACAAAATGGGAAGCTATTCGAACCTGACACAAACAGAAGTGGTTTTCGTGAGCAGCTATATAAAGACAAAGTTTAGCGAAACCTAACACAATAACTAAACCCAAATAGTTTTAATATCTTATGAATCAATAGTTCTTTGAAATGTATATTATTTAGTTTAAAAATCTTGAGTACATTTTTGTAAAAAATTATTTATCTCTGTCGATACGTGACATGTCGAACGTGACATTTTCCATCATCATATTTATGTAGTTTCTGCTATAATGCGAAGCAAAACTTACAGTTTGTGCATTGGCACAGTTTCTCATAGTTTCTTATGCATTTTGTATTGCCCTTTTTACCATCAGAAAGATTTTAGATAGCGAAAGTATATATAATCTATAGTCACTTTTTTCCAAAAAATTAAGCAAATTTAATGTCAAAATGAGTAAAATCACACTAGCACGGCCGTGAAACCGAATATATCCAATTGAGTTATCAGTAAAATGTGAGATTAGCTAACATTAGTTTAAGTTGATTGTTTCCCTATGAAAATTCGATCAGAGTATAGTGTTTTTAACCACTTTAACTTTTTGGCCCCTATTGGACCTTTTTTTTGGAAATGCC